>JXOV01006811.1:2053-23139 GCA_001014945.1 Clogmia albipunctata
GATAGTTACTTGCTGCCTACTATGACATAGCGACCCAATTTTTCGCGCTGTTTATATTGAACAATAGATTATTAACTATTTCGGTAAAAAAAATCACAGAAAACTATCTCTTATTGGGGCATTGGGAGAAAAAAAAGCTACATGTCGTAAAAGGATGAAACGATATTTTTGTATGGAAAAAATCCACACGCCTTTTTTAATTTTTTGCAACAAACTTAGACTTTTGTTTTATAGTTTAGACGTTGGCTAATGATTTCTTCGTGCCCCAAAAAGTGAGATCAAATTGACACCCTCCGAGATATTAACTAAAATTTAATCGAATACTCCTGTCGTAAAAGGATGAAACACAGTGTATATGAATGATCACCGGTATGATGCACCATCGTGATTCCTTGGAGTGATGGGTGCCACCCATCGCCTCCTCCTCACATAGGCGTTTCCACTATATAATTTTGTGTTTAAGAAGGTGGACAGGATAAATGTGCCAACGACCCACCATTCTGCACCCCGCTCAATCTATAGTCATAGAAAACAAATTTTTTGATTAATTTCCCTAATTAGGAGATAAACTGAATAATATTTTTTATTGCAATTTCTTATCGGACAGTTTACTTTTTCATTGATTTTAGTGTTAAAATGTATATTTTACTTTTCTGAAAAATTTATAGTCTAGTAATTTGATCGATGTTTGATGGGGAATTTTTTGTACAAAATTTTGTCCCATAAATGCGATAACGATAAGGTAAAATAATGATAAGTATAATGAAAAATCCCTGTGTACTAGTACATAGGTAGTTTTTCGGTCTTGTACCACAAACATGAGTATTTATTGTTACTTTTATGAAAATATTCTTATTTAGATAATTGAATATTTCAATTTTTTAATGACTATGTGAGATATAAATATATGTATAATAATATAAATATACACAATGATTTTATATATTAAACATAATCATTAATACATAAATTTCTTCTAAACATTAATTGATATTATAATGGATAAAAACGTTGAAATAAAAAAAAAACACATATATGTATCTATCTTTAAATGATAATTATTATTAATTTCTCAGCTTTAAATTGAAACAGTAGAACAAAACTACCCAAAGAAAAAAACCACGATAAAACTAATGGCCCAATTAATAAAGCAAATACATCTCCGGAAGCTCAAATGAGTAATCTTTTTAGTTCATTTCCGTAAGGTTGACTTGTATTGAGGAGGCCTTAGTGTATATTCAAAGACTTCGAATGCTATCAGACGGGGGAGATAAAATATTTATGCTGGAAACTACAGTTTAATTGTTATTGGGCGGTTTACAATTCAATTGATAATCGGTTGCACAATAAAATGGAATGGTGTTTATCGCGAGGTTATAATACTTTATGGGAGGAGTAAATGCCCGAGATAAACAGGTAGACGTTTTATTGGATGACATAAGTGTGTGCCTTTGAGCAAAGTGTTCCTTTGGTCATTTGATCGAAGAGGCAATAAAATGAAATTAATTTCTAATTAGAGCATAGATTTTAGGGACCGCAGGAGTTTCCCAAAAATAGGTAAGATTTTGTATTGTTTCATCATGCTCTTATGACTTTGCCTTGACTGTCAGGCGACTTTAAAGATTCACCAATTGTCAAGGTAATTAAACTGTAAATGGCCTTATCTATGGATTTGGTTACGCAGCGGTCAGATAACTGTTTTGGACTTTTGTGTATAAATAGGTCATCCTAGCGAATCCATAGTCAGTTTCTAGATAGACTTAACAATGAAGGGATTACTCGTTTTATTGGCTGTGGTGGGTGCTGTGGTCGCCATTCCGAGGGGTGTGTGTTTTTGATTTGTGAAATTTTAGTTTGGTGATTGAATATTTTGAATTACAATTGCAGCCAATCCCGAAAGCAGGATTGTCGGAGGCGCTCCTGCCATTCCTTACTCCACCCCATTCATGATTTCCCTGCAATGGGTGATGCGAGCTGATACCCGTCAGCACTTCTGCGGAGGTGCTTTGGTCGCCCAGAAGTGGGTCTTGACCGCTGCCAACTGCGTTGATGATCTTCCAGTCGCTGGCCGTCTTGAAGCCGTTGCTGGTCTGTACAGGCTGAGCGATTACCAGTACGCTCAAACCCGTCCCGTCGCTGCTGTCATCATTCACGACAACTTCGATGACGATGATGAAGATGGTGATGACAACGATGTTGGACCTTACGATTTGGCCATGTTGTTTGTTGAGGAAGAGTTCTACTACGACGAATACGTCCGCGCTATTCCCCTCCCTCCACCAAACTCCATTCCTGAATACTACGCCACCATCTTGGGATGGGGAGACACCGCCATCAGCGGCCCTCCAGTATTCCCCGACGAGCTTTACTCAACCACCACCCCGCTCGTCTCCTTCGAGACTTGCGACGCCGCTATCGGCCAGGGCCGAACTCCCTTTACCAACACCAATCTCTGCACTGGTCCTCTGATCGCTGGAGGAGTTGGCTTCTGCACCGGAGACTCTGGCGGTCCCCTCGTCCAGCAAGATGCCACCGGAACATACAACCTCATCGGTGTCTGCTCCTGGGGATTCTCGCCCTGCGGATCTATCAACGCTCCAGCAGTCTACACTAGGGTATCTGCCTACAATGCCTGGATCTACAACGTTATGACATAATGTTCTCCCTTCTTCACGCGTCTTTCCAATAAATTTAATTTTAAATTAATCAGTGGAGTTTTCATATGCTTTTTTTTAAATTAAGAATTAATGAAAGGTTTTATTTATTTTCTAAAATCTGATTTGTTATTTAAGAACAAAATTTATAAGGTCAATAATTTATTAAGATTGATATATTACAATTTTTTCTATCCGACATCCTTTTCGGATGTCCCAATTGATTTTACCTCAATCTTCTGTTCTATATTGAGTAAAGATAAAAGTGTCTAAATTTAAACACCTGGAGCAAAAAAGCTTGGTCATTATCAAGATTACGTATTTTTATTATATGATAGTGGATTCCATTTTTTATCATATCATTCCAAATCGGTAATTACGATCATAACAGACTTACCGATTGTGACTAATTATGATATAATCTCTTATCTCACCAATTAAGTTATTACATAGTCCACTTATTGCAGATTATTTGCAGTTAATCAAGTCGATTAAAATTTTATAGCATTTATAACAATAGGTCAATAGAAAAAACCAAGATATATATTATTTTATGATATCAATTATTAAATAGAAAACAGAGTTTTTGAATGGTTTATTATTTTTATAACATGACTCTCTCAAACGAGTCAATTTTGCGAATGAACAACGAATATTTAAACAAATGAGAGGGATACTATTTCCTATATGATAAAAGATACATTTCTTCTCTTTGAATTTATGGAAAACCCAATAATATTTTTATAGTTTATTGTGTAAATTATTTAAAAATACATAATATCTTCTGTAAAACACGTTCGAATAGCTTATTTACGACATGGACTTTCTTTAAAACCTCATTACGCTCTTGACTTTATAGAACTCTAGTCCTTAATACTGCCTTAACTTGTTATAATTATAGCTATTAGAAACCACATCTAAAGCAAAGGATTATTTTACGATTAAGTACAAGAAACTGATTAATATCATACTTTAAATATTTATAATAATTATTACAATCTAACTGATGAATAATATATTTATATTCTAGCGGAGATTTTACGAGGGCCGGCATAAATGCTTTATCCAAGTCTTCGTTGGCTTCCTTCAAGATTAGAAAGGTTTTAGAAACTGTTGGAACGGTTACGGAGAACTCAAGAAGAACTTAACGGTGCCTATACAAAGTCAACGAATCTGTACGGATCCGCAATTTGGGGGCTGCAACAGAAGGTTATGTCCCCTTTCAAGGGACATACAGACTTTTTCAACAAATTATTTTTCCTTCAGAGATCGACTCCGGGTTACGTGATTAGACAGGAATTTGGTCTTGCCAAGTTAGTACTCGAGGTTGTCCCTAGAGCTGTGTCTTGGTTCTCTACAGTTAACAGTATGAGCAATTATAGACTTCCGAAATTGTGCTTGGATATACAGTTATCTCTCCTTGATCGTAGAAGAGACGGCCATAGCTGGGCCCAGAAGTTGAGAGGTTGGTTCTGGGAGGGGGAGACTACGACGGCTGGAATAGGCTCACCGTGGGAACTTTTAATGATGACGACTTGAATGATATGATCTTTCGTTTGCACGTCGCAAGATAGGGGTCGGTTTAGGAGTCGGATTCTGTATTCCTCAGAGTCCTTTTCTCTTTCTAGAGGTAGAATTAGAGTATTTTACCAACTGATCACTAATAACAACAAATTCCAAGCAATTTATTGGCAGGGAGAATCTAGTAAATTTTTTCCGGCAAACCCTTGTCTTCTCTGTGGAGAAGCTAACGACTCCATTGAACATTTCTTTGTAAGATGTCCAGAATGTGGAGCTTTCTCCGGGACGCGATGCGTGTGAGGAGACCGTTCGAGCAGATGCTGTGGTGACCCTCGGTCTTACTCTCCAGCAATTCCTATCGCGTACACAAAATTCGTTCTAAATACATTGTAAACATCAGTCTAAATTTATGTATATTGTAAAGCCATTGGCATGAAATAATAAAGAAAACGAAAAAATGAATATATTTATATTTTAAATAGTGATCTTTTATTCAATGACGAGAATCATAAATTGTTTTGGATTATTCAAGTTGAATCCATGCCCACTATCGATAATATACAAATAAAGATTATTTCCAAATTGAGATTGATCAAGACCGTATGACTTTGAAATATTTTGGATATGGTTAGTAGTCATATCTATTCAGTAATAAAACTTTATCTTGAAAATGGCCCAGAATATGACAGGAAATTTGGTGAACAATAAATACTTTCAGTAGAATTATACTTCAGGTCAGTTTGATATAAACCAGAGAGATGAAGGGATACCTTGTGGCCTTATTGGCTTTGGTTTGCGCTGTAAATGCCATTCCTAAGTGTATGGATATTTAAACTGTGATTGTGTACTTGATTAAAATTTTTGTTAAAATTGCAGATGTGATTGATAACAGGATTGTGGGTGGAACCGAGGGAGTTCCTCATGCAACACCCTATATGGTTTCCCTGCAGTGGGTGAGAGCAAATGGAGCCCGTCAGCACTTTTGTGGAGGTGTTTTAGTTGCTGTCGATTGGGTCTTAACGGCGGCAAGTTGCGTCGATGACTTGGTTTTGGATGGTCATTTTGAAGTTGTGGCTGGTCTTCACAGATTAAGTGATTACGAAAACGCTCAGATCCATACTGTATCGGCGATTATCATTCACAATGACTATCAGCACGACGTTGGACCCAATGACTTGGCCATGTTGTACGTTGAGGATGAGTTCTACTTCAGCGAATACGTTCAAGCGATTGCTTTGCCTCCTCCAAATTATGATTCGAAGAATTATGGATTTACTCTGGGATGGGGTGATACTGCCACCACAGGAGAGCCAGTATTCCCTGACGAGCTCCACATGGCTGTCACCTACATTTTAGACTTTGAAGACTGCGATGAGGCCATTGGACAAGGCAGAACTTTACTGAGCAGGACAAACATCTGCACTGGTTCTATGCTTGCTGGAGGAATCGGTTTCTGTACAGGAGACGCTGGTGGTCCTCTTATTGAACAAGATACTAATGGAATTTACACCATTATCGGAATTGCGTCTTGGGGTTTCGCACCTTGTGGTTCATTCAATTCTCCAGCAGTGTATACTAAAGTATCTGCATTCAATGCCTGGATTTATGACGTTATGTACTAGAATAAATCTCCTTAAACTAAATATATTAATACAAACTTGTATTATTTCAGAAGGTATAAAGAAAAGGGTATTTCATTTAACCATAAACATGACATAATGATCTTAAAGTATATTAGGATTAACTTGTGACTTTATTAATATTATAAAATTTTATATTAGTTTTGATATGTATTTCACAGTTGATCTTGTTTCAAATGATTATTTGAAAGGAATTTTTAAAGAAGTTATCTTTATAGGATTGTAAATCGATAAAAATAATCGGTTTTGATAATTGCTTTAGTATTCTACATATCTTTTCAAAAGTCATTTGTAATCACGATTAATAACAGTTGAATACTATGAACTGCAATAGAAGTATACGCAAATACAAATATTTTTATATACTACTTAATCTGTTTATGGTAGTAGCTAGATAATCCGAATTTATCATTAATCTTGAAAGTTTTGATCGCAATGTTATTGTAGGCCCTAGCTGACTACAGTGGAAGACTAGGCTCGTATTGTGTGATTTTGATGTTTACTCTCATGTAAGAACAACCGTTTAAAAATAATATTATAATTTTTTCTTGTTGTTTACACTTACGGAAAAGTAAATTCACCGAAATACCTTTCCTTTTCAGTTGTCGATTTTCCCGATCACATCGATCAAGTAATCATATTTGGTTTCTGGAAAAGCGTTTAATCAATTTAGTCAAAAGTTCTGTGTGTATTCGTGTCAATTAAACACACCACGGACAGTTAGATGTTAATTTACTTACAGCTGATAATAGAATGCCTAAATACAATTGAATAATAGCGATGAAGACTGAAAATGCCATTTTAGCAAATTCCTAGTCGAATAATTCAGACGGAAAAGTCACATTACACTAACTTAGAATTTCAATTATTTTATTGATTTTTTAGATAAAATGTTCTTTTTTTAAGTTTATGACAATTATAGAACTCATGAAGTTGCTATTGATTCTGAAAATGTTCAAATTAGATGATTGAAGACGGAAATAACCTTTAGAATATACCTTTATTTATCTCCGCCAAATTATGGACTTCCAACATATCGTTCCACCTTTGATTTAGCTGTTACGTAGCCACCACGTGGGACAGATGATGTCAAAATATCACAAATATTTATTGAGAAATTGATAATAGTTATTTATACAACAAGGTCGATAAGATAAGGCATTATTAACAAAAGGTTTGTTTTAGCCACGAGCGTAGCGAGTGCCTTAAAGATAGTCCGAGTGTTTAATAATGCTTTTCGACCGTGTTTTATACAAAATTTTTTGCGTTTTTAAATAAATTTACACAAAAATTAAAAAAGAACATTCGCTGTCTTAAAATCAAATTTAAATTTTTTATCTCCCTCACATTGTTTTCCTCTCCTTCTATACAATAATCTTTTATGTATTTAAGTTACAAAAAATCGATATTATGATACTAAAATCGATTTTATAGCACTGATGCTTTTTTTATTATCAAAGTGTGACGTCCGTGAAAGAAATCGATCAAATTTATATGTACGTAAGTTTTGTTGTGTAGGGGTTAACTGTACTTGCTAAAGTATGTGTGTGTTTGTGACAGTCACAAATTTCTATAGTTATAGCTAATTATTAATAGAAAATAGTACTTTGGACTTTGGGGTTAGGCAAATCAAATTTTAAAAAATATTACCAAAAATTACCTAAATTAAAAGAAATATAAATTCCCTGCATATATTTTTACCCAATAAACTTCAATATTGCAATTCATGGACACAAGTAATAATTTAATTATTAAAACGGCCTGGACCAGTTTTTTTTTAAAAAAAAGAGTAGGAAATGCAATTTATCGCCATCAGAAATCAATTGCATCTGGTTCCTAGTGCCAAATTATAAAATTCCATTGGGTGTGGCGTTTTAAAATGACGTGGAACCAATTTTGCAGGAAATAAATCTCCCTGGCAGAATGGGAATGTATCTCTCTCTCGGGCTGGTCTATTCAATTCCAGTCAGCTGTGTAACAAGTGACAATAATCTGTCAGGCAGGATTGTGCCGTGTTGCGATCCGAGGCTAAAATGCAATTAACGGCGA
Organism: Clogmia albipunctata; assembly: GCA_001014945.1. NCBI lineage: Eukaryota > Metazoa > Arthropoda > Insecta > Diptera > Psychodidae > Clogmia > Clogmia albipunctata. The sequence continues at coordinate 9,918 of JXOV01006811.1, forward strand.
GAGGAGACGAGACCAAGGACAGTTTTAAACGACTGGACATTGACAGGCGACGAACCAAGGATTCCTTTAATATAATTCAATTAAGGCGGCAACATAATAATTGGATTCTCTGACTGCAGCCATCAAGTGAACACTATGGCCCGGATGATGGCTGTCCATTACTAGCCCAGTTGTTCAACGCGGATGTGACGACTTATTAAAGTTTGTCATGGCACAATTTAACGCCACCGAAAATAGGATTTTGCCTTTGAAATGTTGATGAAGCTGTCCTAATTTGCGCCATCCCTATCTCTCTTGGTTTCTCCGAAAAGTGTTGGGTATTTCCGCCAAACCTCCTCCGGTGACGAAAACAGTGACAGCTAAATGAGAAGTGAGGAGGAGAAAGCACTATTAATTTACTATTAAAGCTCAGCTGGATGCTGCTAAGCAGGGGCGATTTAGAGCGACTTGGTCAAGGAGAAATGGCCCATAAATATAATTGAATCCTCTATGGGCGATTTCGCCCAGGAAAATCGGGTAATTCATACGTCTTCCGAATGAATTAAATATTATGATTTGTGGATCCAGTAATTTGTATTTCTTATGGGCAAAGATCTACTCTTATTAGGGATGTCAGCCAATAATTTCTATTAAAACAATGAAGTATTCAGAACAACATTTTCGTATTGTTAAAGAAAAATAAAATGCGTATTTAATTTAATTTTAAAAAATTTTTTAACTATAAATGAAAAAAATCTTCATAAAAAATTTAAATCAAGTTTGAATTTATGATACAATTGTTTTATTTATCAAAGTAATATGAAGATTTAGTTTATTTTAACAAAAAATTAATGAATTACTAAGTTATATATTTAATGAGGTTTTGGTATTTTAATAAAATCTCTAATGAGGTGATCCCGCACTTTGACCTGAAGATCTATTGTGCTCCCTCATATCTCTGCCCACCGCAGTTGGGCGTATTGCCCTCAGATGTTTCCATCTCTGCGAAGGTCTAGCTCTAACCAATTGTTTTACACACTCAAATTTGTCAAATGCCCTATTTATTCATTTGCCAATCTTTCAGATTTAACAATTGAATATTATTTCTATAAATCATTATTTGCTCTGGTGTGATTAGTACCAGAGCTAATGATTCAATATATATAGGATATTTTGTTGACAGGTTTTTGCCAGCGAAACAGAACATACATACTATGAAGAATACCATCCCTTTCATAACTTTCGTTTGTATCTGTTCATTTGAACAGCAGCAGAGTACTTGTATTAGAAAGATCCGGTTTATATTCGTTTTTATGTATTCCATCCCAAGCTTTGAAAACCCGTTTAGCGAAAAGCACGTAATCTTTTTGAAACATCTGATTTTGCCAATAAGCAATTGTAATGTAATGTATAATTGGACCAAACAACCCATGACTCACCCCTCACTCATATATATAAATGCATATGAATAATCCAATGCACCATCGTGATTCCTTGGAGTGATGGGTGCCGCCCATCGCCTCCTCCTCACGTAGGCGTTTTCACTATCTACTTTTGTTTTAAGGGAGGTGGGTAGGATATATGTTTCAACGACCCGCCATTCGGCACCGCTCACGAGGGCAGTATAGGTCAAACACAGTATAAGGGAAGGGTTTAGGGTTAGTTTGGGATAGACAGTTATTAAGGTAAAGGATCAGTTTATAATGAGGTTAAACAATTGCAATGTCTAAATGTTACAATCACTACGCTCATGGCTTTAATGGACCTTAGTTATTAAAAATGACTTATGTTTTCGACCTAGTTCTATAAACTATAATATTATGTGTCCTTCTTCCAATTGAAATAAATAACATGTTCTCTATCATTTCATAATAAAATTTACATTTTATTTGCCAAACAAATTCTACTATAAAAATATATTTCTTTGAATTAAATTAAAAATTGATAAAATAAATATCAAAAGGACAATGCTAACTTATGAACCCTAACTGCACTGTATCGTGTATCTTGTTCCCTGTAATTTCGTCATCCAAAGCATCGTAAACGTCTAAGCAGCTCAAATTAATTATAACTAATGGAAGGAATGACTGGCTAAACAATGCGAACAAAGCTTTGTTCCTTTCTCTTTCAGTCTGTGTAATTTTTATTATTTATTTGCAGAGATAACGTGCTGAGCAGTTTGCAAATCGGATTGACGACATTTTCATCAGCACCATAAATATATCATGCCCGAATCCTGATACGTGCAAAGGATACGTCGTCCGAGGGCAGTCGTTGTTTTCGGGACAATGGTAATGGGAGGACGAAACGTCGTCGTTCTTGAATCTATCCGAATCGAGTGGCTTGCGAAAATATTCGACAAGAGAATTTGTGAGCGCGCATTAAACACCTAATCCAAATAATGTTGTTACCTAATTATATCCTTTATAGGATCAGGTGTGATATTTGGCTCAGACGACGTCGTCTAATGGGAAAATGGTGTTTGGCAGGGTGAACGACTGCCGCAATATTGATGTCTGCCACACGAACGGAAGCACATTGAACAGGTAAAAGTCGTTTGCAAAATATTTGCCCAAGAAATTTTAGTCCAATGCTAATTCAAATTCTTTGCGAGGTATAAATCTAGTTTAATGGAGTTTAAATTCAATGGTAACAAATTGAAGGAACACTTTCTGTCGAATGCAACTTTCAATCGCTTCTTTATTGCAGTTTCCAAATTTATGGCTTTGCATAACTGAAATCCACTGCCTTAAGAAAGTGTTTGTGATTTCCAATCTTGATGCATAATTACGTTTCAATTATATTAAGAGACGTGACCCTTTTAAAATTATGTTAATTGTTTTTTAAGCACTTGGTTAAAATGTTTTTAATTACGTAAAAAGCTATTATTTTTTATTGTCACAAATTCATTGTTTGTTTTAATCACATTTTTCGTCCTCAGAGATTAATTTCCATGATTAAAGGGTAATTCATGGTATCCTGTTTGTTCAATTTACAAGGATATACCGCTTAATTGGGATTGATGTTTTCCCACTGTAATCCACATTGAGTTGCAAACTAAACACAATTGTTGCATTATTATACTGGCTTCTCCTTGGTGCACTATAACAGTTTCCAGATTTATTGTTTGCAAAGCTAATAATCCCAAGGATTTTATGGCTTAGTTCGAGACATTAAATTGTCGACCAAGATGTATTGCCACTTTGTACAGAAACTATTCATAGGAAATGCAATACTGCACATAACTAAGAAATAAAAATAAATTTAATTGATAATTTTTAAAAGTTATTTATGCAATATCATAATTATATTTCAATATTATTTAACCTAGAAAGGTTTTATTTTAATTTGCGAAATAATATTAAAATTGAAGAAAGAAATCATGTATTCATTTGCTTTCTTCTGTATTGAATTCAAATAGGATCTGAATACTAGCAAAATGATAAGGTTATTCCTCAATGCACTCCTCCAAGCTGTTCGGTCCCTCGATGACTGTTGCCAGTTCGACATTCCAATTTTTTTGGCGTCCTGATCTACGATATCTTTCCAGATGAGACATGGTCTGCCTCTTCTCCTCGTCCCTAAAATCGAACCACCGTAGACTTTCCGGCCTGGGTCGTCATCACTATTAAGCCGAGTGAGTTTGACGACATCTACACCGTTGTAGCGCTCACATACCTCATAGTTTTTTAGACTCTGAAATCGTCCTTCCTCATGTACGGGGCCGAAGATCCTTTGCAGGATTTTTCGCTCAAAGGTGGCGCTCGATTGTCCTATACACCAGTAGTTTAATGGATATTTTCACACACACATATATTCTAGTTTTGGTTTAATTGTGGATGGAGATCAAAGCTCTGTTGAAAATTATATGCGATAAACCACAATAAGATTTAATTAAGAAAACACAATTCAATTCGATTTAAGCTCCTGTTTCGACTAAAATTAGTTTTTATGCTCTTAAGAACTTGCCGTACTTCCCCGTTTCTCGAATAAACGATTCACTTATATTAAATTTGAACAAATATTCAAATCAAAAACAGATAAAAAGATTACATACGTATATATACGATTTATCTTAAATGATCTCAAAATAACATTTGTCTTATACAGGTGATAAATAAAAACTCATATTCTGATATTTATTGCTATTGTAAAACACAGCTGAAAACTATCAAGATAGCCATAAATTAAAATGGCTCCAGTGTATATTTCATGCTTAAAATCACATATAAAGTCAAAATCTGTTCAATGTATTTTACGAGCGTACTTTTACTGTAAAAAAAGTGTTGTCGAGTAAGGAGCCATAAAATTAAGATGCATTATTCATTTAAATGCGATAAGTACAATAGAAATGGCATAGTCTTATATTCCTGATAAATAATGGCCGGGATTTGCCTGTTCCAGAGAGTGTTCCTGGTTGGTGGGGCCAGAGTCTCGGAGACTCGGAACTTTCGGCGACAACCGATTTATTATTCAAAATCGTACGGGCCAAAAAGCGTTTACGGCAGATTCGCACATGGTGTTCTGCATAATCGGGGATTGTTTGGGGAAGGGCTCAAGGCCCGGGATGATGATAATGCATTTCTGCCATTGTTCACACCACAGATACACATGCACATATTTCATTGCAATTTGCGGTTGCAGGAGGTGGAGGAAGGATGGAAGGCCAAGTTTTGCCAAGTTTGCAAAAACAATTGGACCATTTTGCAGTCAAGTTGTATGAATAATTAGAAAATTCTTAAACAAACGGATTTGAACGTTGCTGGTTGGCATTAATAGCTTGGATGGGGCTTTGTTCCTTATGCCTTATTTCAATAATATTAGTAGTATTAATCGGAACTGGGATAAAGAGGTAGAGGCTTTTTTTACCACGCTGCAACTGCAGTCTCTCGGGACTTGGATCATTTGTTCCGCATTGTTTATTTATACCACGCTCAATAATTGAGCTATCACTTCCAGGACATTATCATAATTTTTCCCCAACTCGCACAAACACACAAATTACATAATAGAGGCGTGTGGAAAATTGCCATTAAGAGCCATGGAGCGCTCCTAAAGGCAGGATGAGGAGGAGGAAGTACACAGCAAACACGAAACAACCACTCTCCGCTGCTGCTGATGCTGCTGTCGATGATGGTTCGCCTTGTCCTTACTCTCGCTCTTCCTCTCTTCTCGTTTGCTTGTGTTTAAGCAGCCTTTTGAGCAGCCATGCGGAATTGTTGTAGTTGTGGGTGCGACACAACTAAATCCCTTCCCGATGATGATGCTCTATGGTGGCTGTGCTGACTGTTTCAATCAAGAATAAATTGGCCTGATCTATGTATATATGCCTGGTTCGGGAGAAAGGAAAACATTCACAGCAGCCACATTTATCCCGCATGACAAGCCAATTCCCACTCCAAAAACAAATCGATGCCCACGATAGAGCCAGAAGATCAAAGTAACTCTTTGAATCCTGGCCTAGATAACGGAAACTCTAAGGCAATGAAATGGGGTTAATCAATCAGTTAGAAAAACAAAGACATCTCTGTGATTGCAAGAAAGAGAAAATGATTTTGCGATTTTAGTGACTTTGATTAATACTATTGTATTGAAACTATTCTTTTAAAAATTTGGACACTCGTGGAAACCAGTAACTTCTTAATCAAGGAAAAGAGTGTGAAACATAAGAAAGATGTGAGTTTTTTTTTTTATAATTTAACGGCTAAAATTGGGTTTCAAAAATATTTGTCGTAATCACAATGCATTATTTTAACAAAATACGCAGTTTAAGGTTTAAATAACTAACAATTTTTGGCATTTTGACAAATTTGTTTGTTGGCTATGGCTTTTCTTTAGTTGTAAAATCAAAATTTTCACATAAGAAAGAATTGATACATTACAAAACACAAATCAATGGCAAAAGTCAAATTATCGGATTGCCCAAAAAACATTTTGAATTTAATATAGTTCCTTTGATCTGGGACTGGACATTGTCATTTTCTTTATAAATTGTAATTATCAAACATCCTGTAAGGAACATAGGGATTAGGGAGTCTACCCCAACCAACGGTTTTGGCTTTTCGTTGACTATTTGTTTTCAGTATATTACTAGTCATTTAATAGCACTTTGGCTGGTTGTAAAAGAATCTAATCAATCCGACCCGCACAAGATTCGATCCCACGTTCTCTGAGAAGGAAGACAAGATATAAAAAACTGGTTTTAAAAAAATTTAAGGTCGGCTATGAATACTGCCAAAACTTACTTATGGTCAATTTTTTTTAAAGAATACTTATTTGTTAATCTATAATCAATGCCATGTTCAAAATTAGAATTAAATTTTGTTTGTGTGATACTTGTGAATTTTTAGACCATTTAAACTGTCTTGCCATTAAAGACTTTTTATCGTGTCATTATTGGTAAAAAAACTCAAATTTGTCATTACCTTCTCCATTTTTCCGTCAAAGATTTTAATCAGCTAGTCTATAAAAATTCACTGAATTTTGCAATAAATCCCAATAAATTTCAATTAATGCATATCGATTGAAAGTTTGGACAGAAAAGTCGTAAACTTTTGATAACGGCCCCATAAAATTGATATCGGGGAGCAGCTCTCTTTGGTGGCAGTAGCGGAGCCTCAACAAAGAATCCGCATGTAAAACGACACGGATATCTATTGCCAATTTTATTGCCGACGACCTCCTTTCATTTCTTGGTTGGATCGGGATTTATCTTTCCTTTTCCAGATATGTCAATTGAACCCTATCCGGGGGAATTTATCTATTGGGTGCCCCTCTTCCTCGAAACATTCCATGATTCGAGCGATAATTCAAGGCGTTTTGGTGCCTTTCCAAATAATAATGACATCATTCACATTTTTTGTACACGTCTATTTTATGTTATTTGTCCAATAAATTCCCTAGTCGACATTAAAGTCGCCAGCAAAAATTATCAAAAATGGAGAGAGCGAAACAACAGCATGACCCTATTCAGCTGGTTAAATCATCGGAACAGACCATCGTAGGCCTCTCTTCTTTCAGTTGTTTGCCATAAAATGGCAATTGCTTGATTTTCCTTGTTGATATTTATCATATTTTCCAGTCAATTGAATTAAGTTACAAATCGATTACAGACTTTCTGGCCATGCCACAAAATAAGAAAAATGCGGCAATAAAAGTTCTGGTCCAGCGATAAAGTAATTTTGTTGATGGTGGACAAAAAACACGCTTATTGGAATTTTACTATGACTTTCCCAAAACAGCCCCTCAATTTCCTCACCACCACCCCTGATTTCTCCTGAATAAAGCAAGTCTACAATGAAACTTCCCCTATTTTCAGGGAAATCTGAGAGGAAAATTGAAGAGAGAATAATTTTCTGACCAAAAATAAACAGAGAGAGAAAGTTTAAAGAGAAATTGAGAGCAGATTTCATTATTTGCATCCGTCAGTCGCTTACACCTCTCGCTTTAACTATTACAGAAGCATAGTTATGAAGATAAAACGATGTCACGTAACCAAGATTGAATTTAAATGAAGCACTCTAATTGTTTGTGGGAATATTACAGAATTTTACAATTTTTCACAATCGGGATTCCAAGTTTGATTTTAATAATTTCTTTTTCCCATGAAAAGTGTGAAAAGCGGTTTTTCTTGATTTCGGTGCCATTTCATCAGATTTAATTTGCATTTTTTTGTTGCTATCTCGAAATGGTAATAATATTCCATTACTGCTGATGCTTTTTTGCGGAATAAATTTAATTTCGGAAACTAGAACATGATTCCATAGAACGGAAATCTTCAGCTCAAGAGATTGGATAACGAAAAGTAAATTATTACCCGAAAAGATTTATACGCTCCTTGTGAAATTCCTCTAATGAAAATAGTAGTTGAACAAGTGCGAATTTTCTGACGATTTTCCACATTCCGCTTTCGAGAGGCGGTTAATTTATTCAACGTCTTTGACTTTGCACGCTGGAGACTTGTTAATTAAGACAATGATTATGTAATTGACGTCGTTCCTCTTTATGCAAAAGATTTTCCGGGAATGAAGAAAATGTTATATTTGATTGACACTCGAGCATATACATATATAAAAATAATCACCTGATATTTTGACAATTATTAATTTTTTTTGCTCCGGTGAAATAAAAAAAGAAATTTTAAATTGAACACAAATATTTAAAAAATAATAATGTTCAACTAATAGATTTCTTCTTTCATATTTTTTGTAAAATTAATATTAAATATATATTTTGTAGTTTATATTGAACGCAATAATACTTGTAAACTTTCTGTCTTTTTTAAAGGTTTAATATTTTGTCCGTCAAAGTTTTTATAGCAAAAGAATTCACTGGCTACGCCCGTGACTTTGAAAGGCCCTGGTGTTTAATAATAACTTATTTTATCGATCTAGTTGTATAAATAACTATTTAAATAACGACAATTAAATACCAAAAAAATAATTTCATTAAATTCCATAACACAGAAATCCCAATTCCTTAATATGGGACACGTATGGATCCAAGATTGACAAAGGCCTAACTGATATTGCGATATACGGTCCAATATCAAAATATTAGAATCCATAGGTAACTGGTCTAGGATGTTTCCGGACGAAATCTTGGCAATCACCAAGTGTGCTAATACTATTATAAAAAAACGCGAAAAGGTATAAGTATTATAATCTATTCCCACAGTGCTTTCCAAGAGTGCTAAAACGTTCTCCAAGACCTGTAGGTATGCATCAGAGTAACTTTCTGTTGGGTCCCAGGTCATTCAGAAGTTGAGGGAAATAAAAAAGCCAACGAACTAGCACGTTCTGGATCATCGACCCAAATGGTAGGGCCCGAACCTTTCGTATAAACCCTTATCTCCTGGGACAGATCACAGAAGACTAGATGGTTTTAAAACAGGACACTATTCTGTTAGATATCATTTGAATAAAATGACTATTTTAGATGAGACCATTGTACGCTATGCCTAGAAGAAGACGAGTTTACAGACAGCATATTGTGTGAGTGTAAGTCTCTAGTCAAATTTAGAAGAGAGGTCATTTCTCGCGAGGTGTTAGAACCTAGTGATATTAGAAATACTCCGGTCCTGAGAATTGTGACTTTCATATCTCCTAACGTAAAACTAACATGGACTAATGCACAATATGACTAACAGGTCGCAGTGCAGGTGCCATTGGGCACAATCCATCCAATAAATAATATTGAAAAGTATAAAATGAATTAAATATATTTCAACAGGTAATTTTGCTACACATAAACAAAATAATATGTGTATCGTAAATAAAATACAAATGTAACTAAACTAATCATTGAATATATTTGTGCTGCGGTAACTAGAAGCACAGCATGCTAAATTCATACAAAATGACGGTTTTACTGCGTGTGACTGTGCAACCTTACCTTCTGTTCGTTTTAAATGTATTGATTCGCTTTCACAAGAGAATTAAATTTAAAATGGAAATTTGTTCTTTAGAATGCATTTTAAACAGGATCCGGTAGATGTGTCATCAATAAAATAATGGCAGTTATCAGATTTTATAGTGAACCTTCTTAAAATTTGAGTTCTTGTAAAATTTTAATTTAAATCCATTTATTTGCATTAGTTTCGTGTACAAATATAATTTTAATATTATTATTTCTTTACGTTGTTTTTTGGAAGGGTTTAGTACTATTATCAATTATTTAATCAGTGAAACAATAATGGTTTGCACACATCAGTTTTATTTTTGCAATATAAATTAAATAGTATACATTTTATAAGTTTTATATATTAAATTTATTATTAAACTGTCCATATTTATCAAAAATTCTTTAAAAAGATCGAAATTTGTTTCAATTGTTGCAAGATATTCAATGACGAATTTTGTTAAATTCCCCTGGATTGACGTCATTCAAACCACTTTATTACTTATTAATCGATTGCTGATGGATTGATTCGTGCAGGGGAGAACGTGGAATTTTGCCAGAAGCGACCGACAATGCCATTGTTTATGAAAAATTCGAATTATTTTTAATTTATTGGGATACTTTTTTTAAGATATACATTATGTTTACGTACCTTTTCAAATGTTATCCTTATTTAAGAAACAATAAACCTCTTTTCAAATATTGAATATTTGATTGGCTTGTTTATTGAATTATTTTAGGCATTTTATGAAGAATACACATTCAGTTTCAAACAATCACGTGCTGTTAAAAATATACGTCAATTATAAATTATTCCAGTTAATTTTAAATAAAAATTGTTCACTAAAGAGTCGATCATTTATACAATTAAACATATTTATATAAAAATATTAAAGTATTTAAAGTGTATTAAAGTGATTCTGAGAAAAATTCAATAAAATTAATTTTCATCACAAAAAGGAAGATATGCCGCCACCCACGACTACGCCTGCAGGAGCACATCCTTGTCATAAAATTAATTGCTATATATACGTATTATCGATAATTTAACCAATTCCGATTTTAAGGTCTTGATTTGACTGGAAATGTCATTGTTCTTATAATTCATAAATGTTTGAAGGAAAATGTTAACAGGTGTTAAATTACAAGATTTCGGTGGCGAAATGTGATCACAACGACCAAAAAAATGTTTCAATTCTGGGAATTTTAAATGCAAAATTCTTAACGGTTTCGAAGTAAATTTTAACAATTTTTAGGCATTTTTTAAACTGTTCCCTTCCTCGTGATAAATCCATTATCTTCATTAAAAAATAAATAATTTTTTTCAGTATAAAAATGAAACCCCATATTTATGTCCTTTATATCCAATTTATTCTTCTTCTTTTATGACTCAACAACAAATGTCCTATCTATTCATTTGTTAGTCTTTCACAATTGTATATCATGTTTTTACAAATCATTATTTGTATGATGTGATGAGCGCCATGAACAAATGATACAGAGCGTATTTATTGACAGTTTTTGCCACCGAAACAGAACACATATACTACGAAGAAGACCATCCCTTCTACACTTTTATCTGTATCCGTTCAATGAACAGCAGCAAATTACTAATATTAGAAAGATCCGGTTTATCTCATCGATCCCATGCATTCCATTCAAGCTTTGAAAACCTGCATTAACGATGCTGGCTGTCAAATTTATTTTAAACAAATATTAATCACTGAATGTTGTTAGTGAAAACGAGTAGTGAAATACGAAAGATAAAAATTACGGTCTGATCAGGGCTCGAACCGGGGCCCTTCGAGTTGAATTCTGTGCAAGGCTTTAACCATTGCGCTACCCCGACCTTCCAATTTCCTCATTTCTAAATAGATTTTATTTGATTTAATCCTAATTAAACATAATTGTCAGTCATGAGAAGTCTAACACCCGATGGTTAAGGTTGAGACTACCCCAAGTTCCGTCCAGGAATGTAGTAAGAAAATTATTATTTAAATATAATTGTACGGAAAATAACTTTCGCCGAATACGTCACCTTTTCAGTCGCCGATTTTCTCTATTACATCGATCGGAAATCTCAAATGATTTCTGAAAAGAGATTAATAGAATCAATAGTTCTGTGTGCGTTCGTGTAAGTTAAACACGGTGCGGACAGTTTGATGTTAATTTATTTCGCGTTGAAGAAGTCAAAATCCATAATTGGAACATTCCCGTCATATCCGCCCGATATGGATCGTCACTGTTTACATTTTCTAACTTTTCTCCTATCTTATTTTAATACATTTGATTAGTTTTGTATTTTACTATTATGTGCTTAAATTAAATTGAAATACTTTTCCGATTTATTTCAATTTAATTTAAGTTCGTTTTTATTATATTTTTATCCACTATTGAAGTTGTTTTTCTGTCTGTACCAACCTCAATTGTAAAAAGGATTTCTATTCATGTTTCCGAATACATATGTATATAACAATGATTTATTGTTGATATTCCACTAGACTACTTCACTAGCATTTGAGTTGTCCTAAATAAAATTTGTGTCGTGTAACATGTTTTTTAAACAATAATAACTCAACCCTTTTTGGGATACACTAAAAAGTATACTGTTACTGTACCAGCAGAGTATTGTAAACTTGTCAAAACACCATCATCCGGAAAGGCAATAAACCAAATATTGACGTTTGAGTATCATTCCGGAAGTTGACCTGAAGGCTGTGCAAAGAGCACTTTAAAGCACGACGAAGGATCCTCAAAAAGTCTCTGCCCTATTGTTGGTTTAAGGTAAGGTGGCGGCAGCGGTGGGAGTCGCGAATTTCGGCGGCTTCAAAAGAAATTGTTTGTTATTCAATATCATTTTTCGTCGGGGTTGCCGCAATTGCAGAAACTTTTCTTCCGCCAGGCAGCAGCCGACAAATTTCTCAGGGGGAGATTTTTTTGTCCCGATAAGAACTCCTTCAACACTTTTTCGTCTCCCTTTCTCGCTGTGTTCTCCTCTGTTCCCCCGTTTTCGCATTATTTAACATATTTGTACGGTTTGCATAAATCAAACGTGTGAAAGGATTCCGGTTGGCTAGCTGGAGCAGCCAACTAAGGATGGAGGAGGGTTGGGACTGCTGCGATGAGGAGTTTGACGAACTTTAGTCATAAATTACACGGCCGATCCCCGGTCGTTAAACCATAACCTGGCCCCGGAAAACACCAGTCTCCCAGACTCCTCATCTGACCCGCCAGGCACGACCCAGCAAAGGAAATCCCAATTGATTCCATTACATTTTTACATCGATCCGGGACAGATTAGTAAATCCGGTTGAATATTGTATGCATATTAATAGAAATGATTATGGCAATTGTGACCTTTTTCGACAATATTATTCCAATTCGGTTGTGGCACATTGGTCAAGATAAAAGAGGAATAAAGTGAAATTTCAATGTATGAATTTTTAATTCTAAAATCAATGAAGTAAGCTGTAAAATTTAAGATAAATGTTTAGATACTATTGATTACACTGTACTATACTATATTTTAATAACTTTTACCTATCATTATCAATCACAAAAATGGTTAGTTTTTCAAAACCATTTTAAACCAGTTTTTGTAAAACCGTATTTTCATTCAAACCATATCAAATTAAAACTGACAGATTTTTAGCTTGGTATAATAAGGCACATTGCCTAAATTTGATGACTACTTTACATTTTTAGTTTCTAAATTGTTTTGTTTAAATGTTTCTAAATTGTTTATTTTTCTTTAATAATGATTTTGTACTATTATAAAATACATAGAATTACACCCATTCCATGGGTTTTTAGGAATTATTATTATTATCGTATGGAAATACAA
>JXOV01006813.1:467-23620 GCA_001014945.1 Clogmia albipunctata
ACATCGAAATTACCGCAACGGAACCTAGCAAACCACTTTTGGGCTAGACGTTTGTTTACAGCATTGGGCCCATAAACTAAATTAATTTTTTCAGCTGCTTTGGCTGCTTTTTCGCATTGATTTGAAGACAAATTGTAAAATGGCGAATTTTCTCTTTGCTGGTGTCCATCTTTGACAAGCGCTCACAACCTGCTGAGTCAATCAATCAAAAAACTATCAAAGACAAACTTGTAGTGCGAAAAAACATCTTTTCAACGCCATATTGCATGCCATGATGCGATACGTAACACTAGAAATATGGACAATAACGCCATCTCATCTAAAAACCGAACGAACTTTTTACTTAACCTTATATTTCACTACTTGTATCGAAATATATTAGTGATAAACCATCTCGAAAAACATGGTCTAGAAATAATTGAATTTTGCTGGATGTATTGGAATTTCATTTGGAATTCAAATTATATTTGTACACGAAACTAATACCAATAAAATAAATAGTTAAAAATTAAAATTTTGGTAAAACTCAAATTAAAAAAAGTTCACTATAAAATCTGATAACTGCCATTATTTTATGGAGAACACATCTTCAGCACTGTTTCAATCGTAATTTAAGGACACAAGCACTGTCTTTACTGTGTTTGACTGTCTCTCTGACCTTCTTTTCACTTTAAATGTATTGGGCTTGGACATTTCCAAATCGACACGTTCGCCAACTAGTGGCAAATTTTTGAACTCGAGTCTGACGTGTAAATTAAATTTAAAATGGAAATTTTTTCTTTAAAATACTGTGCACATAGAATCTGGAAGATGTGTCATCAATAAAATAAAGGCAGTTGTCAGATTTTATAGTATTAATATTGGTTTCGTGCACAAATATAATTTGAATTTCAGTAAAATTTCAATACCTCCAGAATAATTCCATTAATTATTTTACTATGTTTTTCGAAACGGTTTACCACTAATGTCAGCTTTTGTTCTATTTGTATGAAATTACCGTGTTTGTGCTTCTAGGTGGCGCAGGTTTACTATTGCAATTTAAAAAATAGTTGTCGTTTAAAGTGTGAGCGTCGTTTCCGAATTAAAATAAATGATTACGAAATCCAAATACCCGCAACTTCAGAAAAAGCTTTTCGATATGAACTTGTATAGTTATTTATACAACAAGATTGTTAAGACAAAACATACGCTTATCGACCGTGTTTTATTCAAGATTTTGTGCACTTTTTTAACTCAAATTTTAAATTTGCTTTTTTATCATACATACATGTTTCATTTTTACAAATTTATAGAATCCTTTTAAGTACTTGTAGGTACTATAAAACGTCTTTGACAGCAGAAATATTAGTAACGTATTATCAATTTTATAATTTTAATTTTCTACTAAATAAATTTTCCACCAAAAGAATTTGATCAAACTTGAAAAAAATACTGCATTAAATACCATAATCATTGTTAAAGGTGCGATTAACAGATGGCATAAACTTGTTGTTATTCAATTGTATTTTTTTTATTTATTGGTCTTTACAAAATTCTTATCTAATTAATATTTTCATAAAAACTTATGATTCAATACTAACTAAACAGAATAATTAAATTTGCCTACCTTAATATATTATACATACTGTAACCGGGTCATTTTTAATATGGTGTTTCAGTGTTTTCCTAACTTCATGAACTGTTTCAGCTAGGAAATGGGTCAAATACCCGTTTTAATAATTTTATTATTGTATAAAAGGGTCGTCTCTATTATGAAAATACTCGAGGGAAAAGTGTATGAGCGGATAAAAGAATAAAAATATTGTTCAATCACTTCCCTCAAGAGCACAGATTTGTGAGACTTTTTATAGTTCGTCCCATGTGTTGGTACAATATACATTTTGTATATTATGTATTGATAATATGTAAAACCCCAAAGTTTTTTACTTTCTTGCACTTTTATTAATATTCCATAAATTTATTATAGTTTTTTCACTCAATAAGCAAATAGAAATTTGTGTTACAGCATAAGTGATTTAATGAAGAATCAACGGTGAAAAATCGAAATACCGGCGTAAATTTCTATTTTTATTAAAACGTTGTTAATAATCTTTTACTCCAATAATAATTTTTCCTAATTTATCCGACTATTTTTTCTAAAAACATCAACTCATTTAAAAACCACAACTGAATTAATTTTTATTAACCCTTAAAACACAAACTATATTTTTCACCTTCAAATTTTATTAAATTTATTTTTAGGAAATATTCTTTAAGTTCAATAAAAAATATGAGTGGTCCTTAGAAGTATAAACATTAAAACTACCATGTGACCTATATACAGTACGTCAATAAAATCACTAAAGCCAATTCGAAGGAATAGGGCATTTTGTTAGGGATAGTTCACCCTACACATGTGTTAATGTATTTTTTTATAACATAGCTTTACAACCGATCTACAGCACATGTCCTCGAAATTTCATTAAAATCTGGTTTACAGTTTCGGAGCATTACTAAATTAAACATTGCAATTTGTATAAGGATACTCGTAGCTTTTTTGTGTATGCATTTTTAAAGATTAATCATAATAAAATCTAAAACAAAACAAATTATAAAAAAATTAGGGGTAGCATACCTTCGACATTCAGGAATTGAAAAAAATTAAGTTTTAACTTTTGGACGAAGTAGTTTCAGAGAACGAATGTCTTAAACACGTGTCACAAGAACTTTATATATTATATGTAAGATTATAGTTATAGTTCTTAAGTAATGACAAAAACTGCTTAAAAAATATTTAAATTGCACTTTGAAAAAAACCCTCTCAGGTTGTTGAGGGTTTTCGAAATTAAAAAAATACACAGTATAACAATCACCATATAAGAAGTAAAGGGTGTTTTTAGAGGTATAGAACTTTAAATTGCAATAAAACAACGATGGATTATTCGATTGACATGAATTTTATTTATCCGAAAGGTAAGCTTGTGGCATTACATTTTAAATATGATTTATGTCCTATGACCGCCACGGCTGGCTCGGATGTAGTCCAATTTTCGATGACTTTTTCCAACATTTGTGATCGTATATCGGCAATAACACGGCGAATGTTAACTTCCAAATGGTTTAGCGTTTGTGGCTTATCTGCATAGACCAATGACTTTACATAGCCTCACAGAAAGTAGTCTAGCGGTGTTAAATCACAAGATCTTGGAGGCCAATTCACAGGTTCAAAACGTGAAATTATGGGGTCACCAAACATGTCTTTCAATAAATCGATTGTGGCACGAGCTGTGTGACATGTTGCGCCGTCTTGTTGGAACCACAGCTTCTGGACATCACGGTTGTTCAATTCAGGTACCAATGATTNAATGGCCTTATACCGATCACCATCTACGTTCTGGCCATCATCGTTTTTAAAGAAGTACGGACCAATGATTCCACCAGCTCATAAAGCGCACCAAACAGTTACTCTGGATGTAACGGTGTTTCGACACACACTTGAGGCTTGGCTTCACCCCAAATGCGGCAGTTTTGTTTGTTGACGTAGCCGTTTAACCAGAAGTACGCTTCATCGCTGTCGACGATAAAAAAGACGTAGTGCACGAATTTGTGCCAGTATTCCTCACAGAACCATTATTTTCGAAATAAAATTGCACTATTTGCAAGCGTTGTTTAGGTGTGAGTCTATTCATGAAGAATTGCCAAACCAAACTGAGAATAAATCACTTGGCAGCTGTTAAATCGGTCGCCATCTTGAACAGTAATGCCAACTTAAATTTACATACCTTGAAAAAACACCCTTTAGAAGGTTCTACTCGTATAAAGTATAATTTGTTCATGGTGCTAATCACATCATAATAAATAATGATTTGTATCTGAGTTTTCTGAATATAAAATAATATAATATTAATACATATTGTTTTACAAAAAATTATTTATGCTCTATAATTTAAAGATTTATTCTACTTTATTTCAGATTTTACTAATAACAGCGGATGGGAGTATCGACTGCAGTTCAACGCCATCTGTACAAGAAGAGACTGTGGCAGATTTGGTTTGGATAGAAGTGCTGACGGCACTAAGGATTATCTCCAAGGGTGGGAATTTCGTGTTTAAAATATTCACAATTTGTGAATGGCCAACAATTTGTCTGGTTTATTTGGTTAACTGTTGTTTCCAAACTGTTCACATTTGTAAACCAGTGACATCGAGGGACAACAATTCAGAGTTGTATGTAGTTTGTAAGGATTTCTCTTATAACAGAAACGACTCCGAGTGGATTGAATATTTGGATTTAATTGAGAATAATCTCAATTTGGAAAAATTAAATGAACAATCAATCTTTCCCGAAGACTCAATTCCTATGACGTTTTTACAACAAGTTTATGCATTTATATCGTATTTCGCCGATTGGCAAATGAAGGCAATTGACCGGAATATTGCTGCTTTTCCATCAATGGTCCACACTCAAGAGCACAAAAAACGACAACAAATTATTCAAGAAATTTGTAGATGTTTCAATGAAAAATATCCAATTGAGGTTATGTCTGCTAACGATCAGATTATTAATGATTTTTCGGAAGAGTACATCTTTGACCCAATTGATAGAACGCCGTTCTCAAAAAGCTTTACAGAATTTATAAGTAGCCAGAGCTTCAATGATGGCGAGATGAAATATGACTTAAAAATTCAATCCAACAAAAGCAAGGAAATTGAAGTTTGGCCTTGTTGTAATGACTTTATCTTACTTGACGTTCCTCAATACCAAACCTGTGATAAAATTCTTCAAAATGGGTTACATTTCCAATTCGGAAAAGAAGTAAATGTCATCCTTAATTCAAAATTCGTTACAATGGCATTATTTAAATTATTACTAAAATTTGGTACTTTAGAATGGGATGACATTTTAACTGTGGAACGTTGTAATCAAGAAAATAAATCCTACATAATCACTTTCAGTGATAAAAATCTGTTATATAACCTCAAAAAATACGAACAAGATTTCTTTCGATTGTTTTTCTTTTCCTTGGAATCTGATTACGAAACAATGGAATTTGAAACATTGATCCTTAATAATGTTGTTTTGTTTAGCTTTAAAATGGTGGGATTTCTATATTTAATTTGTGAATTAATTGTTGATGACAAAAAAGTTGAGGTTAGTTTGAGTAATTCAGGAACGATCATAATAAATGGACTTAATAGAGATATTAGGAGCGCCATTTTACGAATCAAAGATGCAATTCCACTTGATAATAACTTGCTAGGAATTGTTGATATTAAACTTATTCGTGCGAACATGGACTTTTATACAAATATAGTCCATTTTAATAACTTTTCCGTGATCAATTTCTGCAATAAAATTGCGAATAAAACGACTTTATCATTTAATTAATCTTTATTTGAATTCTCATCAGTTTTATGTTTTGTAATATTATTGTTGTTTGAAACAATTTAGTGTTATCACAGCACTTTTTCTCAATAAAATACACACTACTGTTCGATTGGTTCGCAAAGCAATTGTTGTTTGCCTTTGCAATTTATGAAATAAAAGAAACGTTCTCCAATTCAATCGACATCGACGACGCTATCTGATCTCCGCGCGCGCATTTTGTCGCCCTCAAAACACAGAGCGACAGTTTCTGAATTATTTAAAAGTTGCCTACAATGTACGAGTATCTATCCATCGCCGGGAATAACGGGCATGGAATTCTAAATTCGCGCGAGCCTCCCCAAAATCAGGTCAATGAACGAAAGCAACGACGAACGAACGGCTCAAAGTCAAGCTTCTATTTTTTTATTTACATGGATCATACTTGATACCTGTTTAAAATACGTCATGAATTTCGGGGTACAGTAGTTGCTCAACGTGACTAGAAATGTTATTATCATATAACCTCGAAAATATTTGTCTGGATATGATTACTTTTATAGGTTATAAACTTCATTTTGATATGACTTGAACAAGGATATGAATTGAATTTATATTTTGGTTATTATTGTATTTAATTTTATGTTTTTGATAACAATTCAAGAGAATTTGAAATAAAATTGTTTGGAAATACAAATAATACAGATTTTTATTATTCTTCAATCAATTTGTCCAATCTTCTTTTTGACTTCCTATATTAGTATAGTTTATTAAACTATTCTTTTATAAATCAGACAATTGAATAAATAAATATTGTACATTTGATATATGTAAATATTTTGGAACTTGTAAAATATAAAACTATGATATTGCTTTGGTTTGAAAATTTATGAAAAATCATTTTAAAGAATTAAACCCTTAAAAATTAATGGTTTTTATAAATCTGTTATATATTTCGGTATATTAAAATCCGTTTGTGCAGTTAACGATATTTGTAAAAGTGTTTACGAATAATTTATTAATTTTTAAAAGAAAATATTAAATTTGCAAATGAAATTCATTTACTAATATGTAAGTATTTGCAACACTGTCCCATTTCGTACTTTATTTACAAGATATGTAATTAACTTTTAAACCTTGAACGATTTTTATCTACCGAATTGAATATTTATCTAACGAACCGGAAATTTGCATCTAATTATTCCTTTAAATCCTATAGAAAACCTCGGTAGTTTTAATCAAAATACTGTTCAAATTGCCGTTGTCGTAAAAAAGTATAAATCCCCATAGTGCTTCTTATCTTAAATCTCTGTAGTGGCCTTAACTCGTGGTGAATTAAATAGTTATACACTTAGATAATTCCCTATATGAAAATCAATGGATTTTGGTGCACTTCAAAATTGAATGCAGAACGTTTCTTTGAATTAAAGCTTTTAAATTTGATGTTCGCATCGAACTTGAACCGCTTTTTTTGTTTCGTTTTCAGTTGAAGAGAGTTTAACGTTTTTCTCCTCTTTTCTTGTTCTTTAAAACGCGTGAATTGGACGATAAAGCCCTGTGTAACCACAGAGGCGAGCTCTAAGAGCAGGAATCAAATAGGAGGCAGCTGAAATATCTTTGAGCAAATCCGCACACTCGCAAACGAGCAAATACATCTTGTCCCCCTTGCTCGACGTGCTCTTGTGCAGTGAAATCCGTCGAAGGCCCGCTGTCCGAGGCAGGTACCTGTACAGCATTCTCGCTCCGGTCCAATAGAGCCAGTTCCGCTCGAATCGCTCCCCGTCGTCCCCCTCAAACACCTTGTAAACGCTGATTATGTACCCAGTACTTGGAGTCTGCGATTTCCTCAGCGCTCCCGTCTCATTCTGGGGCAGTTGCAAAGGCGGTCGACATATTGCAGCCACCTCCGAATACAGATCCAATGTGTGTGCAGCGGTATATCTGAAAAAATTTAAGATAATAATATTTAAAATTCGAGATAGTAGTAATTATTAAAATAAGCACAGTAAAGACCATAAAATATCGTTGAGAAAAGTTGATTAAACTCTTTTCCTTAATTGCAGCGGGATCTTTTCAATCCATTTTTAGATCATGTTGTTTTGTAATCAGAAATATTAAAAATTCCATTTATTCATTTATACAATTCTGTTAAAAAATGTTTACATTTTAGTAGCCAATGATGTTTCTTCTAGAAATTGTTTTATAATCGTACACTGTTGAATAAAGTATAATTCAATACCCGCAGACAATTACAAATCGTGTAAATACACGAAATTAGTACTTTGAACCAAAATTCAACTACCAAAAATTATAATTTTTTTAATCGTAGTAGCGTAGAATGAAAATATATTTTGACGTTTTTCTTGTCTCTATAATAAAGTAGGCTATGATTTATTAATCAATTTAAATTTTTTCACATTAAAAGACAAAAAGTAAAGTTCTTCTTAAATTTCAATTATGGCTTTTAAATGTGGTTTAAATGATGATTGCTATCATAGGAATGTCAGTGATTCAGTGCTTGGTGCTCTATTTGTGCGATATATTGAAAAATTTAGACCGAAAGTTTTATTCGCTTGACAACTTCTTTCCTTAACTGTATGTACGGGAAAAATAGCTAATACATATACGAATTGTATAAAATCTTGTAAAAACTGATTGGAAAAACACACAATTAAACACTCGTATCTACTCTACTCGAGATTAATTATGGTTCATTTTTCCCACACGTCGTTTAAATAACTATTAATTAATTTTTAAATTTTATATTTGAATAAGAAATTCAAAATAATTTTCAATGATGTGATTTTCAACACAAGGTATTAAATTTATATATTGACAGGTTTTCACCACCGTCATAGAACATAACCACCATAGCTTTTCGGTATTCATTTAACAATAGAAGCAGGAAGGTCCGGTTATTCAAAATACTATTGTGTGCCACTCAAACTTTGAAAACATATCCGGTCGCACAATTAGAGTTGACGAGTATAATTATCCGATAAATGAAGCTAGATTTATCCAATTCCATGTCGACGGCCTATATTTAGAAAATTTATCTTTATATTCTTTCCATTCTATTCAAATAGTTATTCTTATTTCATACAAAAAAAACATAATGAATATAGACATAAATGAAATCCTAATTCTCATATTATATTAAATACAATATATTTTAAAATCTAATTTGTAAGGCTTTTTTCCGTTATTGATAATTACAAAATCCGTCATATTTGTTATGTGCTAATGTGCTGTAAATTGATTAATAACTGTGAATTTATTTGAATTTAAAATTAGCCTTGTTCTAAAATAATAAAATACCATTTTACTAAAACAAAATTCATTTATAATTTTCATATAAGAATTATAAAAATATGTTTGAAATGTAATATATAAAATATTTATTTATGCATTTGAGTGTTTTTGTTGCAAATTCGGTGTCAAATTTGTTGAGTGTAAATTTTGTGGTGAAGGCGTCTGGTTGAGAATATTTTATGTCCGTCAGGCCTAATCGTGCCCAAAGGCCCGCTAACATTGAGAAACTGTAAAATCTACAAGTATTGCTTTGTTATTTTTTCCTCGGAATTACCCTGAAATTTATATTCGTTGCAACGTCAGTTTTGTTATTTAGGGTTTAACTGTATTTGTGTGTTTTTGACTGTTTTACCGGATGGCTTAAATTTAAATTAGTACAAATTAATTCTAATTCAACTGTTTTCCGTCCTTTTAAATTTAAAACAGTCCATTAACGGATAATATTTCCTATGTAAAAGAAAAAGAAGCAAGATATTGCTTTCTACATTTTCTCTTAGAATTAGAAAAGGCAATGAAAACAATGTGAGGGAGACAAAAAATTTAAATTTGATTTTAAGACAACGAATGTTTTTTTTAAATTTTTGTGTTAATTTATTTAAAAATGCATAAAATTTTGTATAACACAAGGTCGATAAGCATTATTAAACACTCGGGCCTTCTTTAAAGCACTCGCTACGCTCGTGGCTTAAACCAACCCTTGTTGGTTTAATAATGCCCTACCTTTCGACCTTGTTGTATAAATAACTATTAAATAAAATACTTGAATAAATTACAAATTTTAGGTCAGCGTATGCTTTAAAAAAAACAATGTCAATTACCTAAACGTACAAAATATTCCTACAAACACCTGTTTATAATCAATAAAAATGTTAAAACCCCAAATGCCACGCAACCCTTGATGACTTTACAACCCCTTAAGAGCATAAAAAAGCCCCATAGATAAGAGGCGTGTGTAACCATAATTTTAATATAAATTTCTAATGAGGTTTTAAAATACGAAAATATTTCAAATTAGATTGACACGTTTTCAGGTACAACACGTGTAACCTATCCGAAAACAATTTATTAATGGATTAAAAGTAATTTGAAATTTAAAATAATAAAGTGTTGAAATGAGTTTTAATAGGAAATATTTGTGTACACTTCACAACCTCTTTAAACACGTTCCCATCAAATATCAATCATCTTAAAACTTTTTCAAACATGTAAATGTACTGAAACACCAGTCTTCTGTTTTTGAGTGTTTTCAATTGTTCAACATTTTACTTCTTTGTGAATTTTGGTTACGTGAAATTCTCATTACAACACTAATATTTCTTCTGTCAAAGACATCTTTAAAGTTCAGAACAAGTACTTTAAAAAATTGTTTTCTTTATATTATTAAATAGTGGCCTCTGCTGAAGATTTTTAACAAATTGATTAAATTTATAGAGAAGTCGCTTTCGTTGCTAATTAACCGAACATATCGGATCTTGCAACAAAACAAGTGATTTTGCGAATAAATAGCCACTAATTAAAGAAAGGAAGCAGTCTCGTCTTCCGTATTGTGTAAATTTCCTACAAATTATAATTGAGTCTTATTAAAAACAATTCATTTCCGTCTTTTTGTTTTAAATGTGTTTGGGGCTGTAGATTAGAAATCGACACGTTTGCCAACTGGTGACGGTTTTTAAAACTAATAGACTCCATAGATATTGAAATTCGACATTTTATTTGTTTGTTACAATTGGCGCTAAAAAGTTAATTGGCTTTAAAATACTGTACATACAGGATCCGGAAGATGTATTTGTAATAAAGCAACACCAGTTATTAGATTTTCTAAAAGTTTGAAGTTTTACCAAATTTTAATTTAAAATGATAGATTTGTGAACCAGTATTTGAGTCGTGTAAAAATATAACTAAAATCTCAATGTCTTTTGTACCTGGTGTGCCACTATTATTTTTATACAATTCTGTAAAAAAATGTTTACATTTTAGTAGCCAATGCTTCCTCTAGAAATTGTTTTATAAAAAGTATAATTCAAACAATTACAAAGTACTGGTACTTTGTACCAAAATTCAACTACTAAAAATTATAATTTTTATTCTAAGTAGACGTAGAATGAAAATATATTTTGACATTTTTCATGTTTCTATAATAAAGTAGGCTATGATTTATTAATCAATAATGTTTCACATTAAATGACAAAAAGTAAAGTTGTTCTTAAATGTTGAATATGGCTTTTAAAGGTGGTTTAAATGATGAGTGATATCACGGGCATATCAGTGATACAGTGCATGGTACAAGGTTGCCGTGATATTTTGAAAAACTTAGACCAAAAGTTCTATTCGCTTGACATGTACTTCCCTTAATTGTATGTAAAAAAAAAAACAAAAGTAGCTAATAGATATGCGAATTGTATACAATTTTGTAAAAAAAACTGGTTGGAAAAACACATAATTAAACACTCTACTCGAGTTTAATTATTTTTCCTACACGTTGTTTAAATAACTATTTTATGTGCAAGAGAAAACCCAAAGATGTTAATTCTCTGCTGTATCACACAATTTTAA
This sequence comes from Clogmia albipunctata, assembly GCA_001014945.1. NCBI lineage: Eukaryota > Metazoa > Arthropoda > Insecta > Diptera > Psychodidae > Clogmia > Clogmia albipunctata. Next base: position 11,677 of record JXOV01006813.1, read on the forward strand.
AAATGGATGTGTAAATTGAGAAAGAACTTTTTTAATTTTAAAGAAATCGATGTTTAAAATTGCATTAGTTTAAAACAAAATACGTTAGGATTTAAAAATATCTTGTTTTATTTTCTTAGTTGTTTAAAAATTTAAGAAAGCTTTTAAAATGTTTGACTAATTTTCTAAAGAACTTAAAATATTAAAAACTATAACTAGTCACTTCTCTTTCACAATGAATTAGTTTATTCAGTAGAGATTTAAACTAGATAAGAAACATTACAAAATATGAGACTTATCAGAAGTAATTAAATAATAATCAACTCCGAGATCTAACTATTACACATAAAAATATACAACTGTACACTTAAGATAAATAACATTAGAACCATAATTGGTCAATTGAGAATCTTTCAAGGTTAGCCGAATATGATATAACCATATGACCACGTGTAAGTCGACCATATTTAATAATAGATTTGCCAATCTCCATAATTAAAAATTAAAACATACCTTAAATTCTTTGGCTCAAATTTGCACAGTGACGAACTGCGGACTCCCGAGTAGAAATTGGAGGGATCCGTTTGCATGGTGTTGATCACATAGTAGGCTATAAAGGGGAATTCCGCCCCATTGCGCTCCATGTTCGCCAGCAGCATTCCGCCGACCGCGCTGTTCGTTTGTTGAATTTCTGAGACGAGCTCCGCAGCAACAGCGCGTTGCTTGATGAGCGGATGGGCCATAGGGGACTCGAGAAGGGGATCGATTGGTTCCAGGGGACTCATTAAATGAGCCAAGACACATATCTTTGGGTCGGAAACTTCCAAAACACTCAGCGGTCCGCTTTGCTTATTCTTATCCGATTCGCTCGGTGATGGAAGCTGTAATGAGATAAAAAACCACTTGCCATAAAGTATTTATCAAAATTTTCCTTTTTTACAAGAATTTATTACAAATTTGTGAGGGTTAAATCATATTGTTCATCATAAAAATGTAGAACATTAATAAGATAAAGTGTAGAGACGATAGATATACAAGTTTTTCTCTCTTTTACGCATATTGCAGTTGTTCAGTAATATTTTAATTTAATTAAAAATTGTCTTTCTACAAAACATTTTTTATGATAAAAACCATTTATGACTTAACGATATATGTAAAAATAAGCCCCTCCAAATAAAACATGACTCATTTGCGAATTTTCGAATGCGTTCCAAGAAAGAGCTCGTTAATTTAAACTAAAAATAATAAGTGAGTTTATACCAGATTTAATCGGAAAACTCAACAATTGGTTTCTGGTTTGTTCTGAATGAAATTCAATTTCCACGCAAAATGTTATTTTAGCTCTTGAGTCTAGACGAACGAATTCCTTATTTAAAATAGTATTTTATAATATTTTTGGAATCTAAATCTAAGGATTTTTCATTTTATCAGATTCAAAACCTAATATACTCGTACACTGAAATAACATATGGGATGAACTATAAAAATCCCCACAAATCTGTGCTCTTAACGGAAGTGCTTGAACAATATTTATATTCTTTTATCCGCTCTTACACTTTTCCCTCGAGTATTTTTATAACAGAGAAGACCCTTTTATACGATAATAAAATTGTTAAAACGGTTATTTAACACAATCCGTAGCTGAAAATGTTTATTTAGTTAATAAAACACTATGAAATTACCACATTAGAAAACGACCAAGGTAAGCAAAATTAATTATTCAATTTAATAAAAAAAAGATACTTTCTCCAAAACGGAGCAATTGTTGAGGAGTATATGAATTTCGTAATAAAATGGTTAAACGTCACAAATAAAATTAATTTAATACTCGTATGTTGCACTGAGTTCTTTTATTTCGCATCTTCTACTTAAATTCAACTAGAAAAACTAACCCGGAAATCATGGTGTAATTTTAATCGTACAAGAACAGGGCACAACCGATGGAACTCCAAGTTATCGAAATGAGGAAAAGAGAAATAACCTAAATTGTGACTATACACATAAACAAAATAAATTAAATTACAACTTGTATTGTTAATATAACTTAAACTAATTGGACCAGGGATACGAGATGACCACCAAATTGGCAATTGACAAAAGTTTAATATCTTTTATTTTGCTACATAGTCTTTCATTTATAGACTTCTCAAAGACTTATATTCAATTAAGTACAATAAATTATATAAAAAAATATACATTTTTTAACATCTAGAAGGTATATCTTCAATTCGATTCAGATCAGTTGAACAGTTAAGTCGCACAGAAATTAGCTCCGATAGAAATTGTTTAATTTAGTTTTTTCATCGCACAGTTGCAAATTTGTTGAAATAATTGTCTCATAAGTTCGAGTGATCAGTGCCAAGTAACTGAGATAATCTATACGACTGATACTCCAAAACACTATGGGACTGTCACTGATCGAACTCCAGCAGGCTTTGCAGATGCAGACTGAACATCTTATGAAGGCATTCGGTAACCAATTCAATGAGTCCAAGCACGAACGGGAGAGGGAATGGGCGGAAGAGCGAAAAGCGGACAAGCAAATTGTATTAGTGAAAAAGAGGAATGAGATCCCAGAAAAGCCTGAAAAGAAAAGGAACAATGTTGTTAAACGACTGAACCGCTCCGAAAGGGATATTAACGTTCGAGTGAAGGAACTTCTGAGGAAATGTCTCCAATTAGATCAGGGCAGATCGGAGCGTTTCGAACGGAAACGATTTACATTTGTGAAAATGCTCACTGTTGATGATGAGTCGGACACAATTTTTGAGGATCGTGGACAAAAATTCAGAAAGCAAGAAGAAGTGGGAATTCTGACAACCAGAGCTTGTTTTCTTTCAATGATGTGGTCCACGAGAAGAGAGATGAAGGAGGAACGTTTATCAACCCCAGCGGATCAATCCAGTTTTATGCCACTCTCGCTTGAGAGATAGCTTCATCAACCTTTTGTTTCTGCATTGTACAACACGGGAGATGGACTTTACACTCAATTCGGCCGAGCGTCTAGTTATTATTGAATTATTTTGAAAAACCAGTTTAATTTGGAATTGTATTAGGTTTGAAGGAATATATTCATATTGAATTGCTTTGTTTTTAATGTAATCGAATCCTGTTATAATCTGATGATTAATAAACAGTAAATAAATAAATAAATAAATAAAAAATAAGGTATATCTTGTACTTGAACTAAAACTATTTTTGTTCAATTCCATATCGAAAAGTAGCATTTTCGTAACGTAAATTGATTCGGTAATGATTTACTTTTCTGCACGAAGTGCTAAAATAATTTTAAAAATTTGCACGCAAATTGTCACTAAACAATTTTATTGTGAGTATTCCCATCTCACTCTAATAAACACACTGTGTCTTACTTGTTCCACAATTTGAAAAAAACCGCTGCGAACGGTTATTATTTTTAATTATCGATTAATTGGTATTTTTATCAGAATTACACAAAATAGCGTTCAATACACATGTGAAAGAGGTTATTACAGCACTCATTTACCTATTTTTACTCGCTGCCCTCGTCAATATACATGGTAAATTCGTGCTGTAATAAGCTCTATTTTACCACATGTATCGAAATATACTATTTGGAACTTAAACATACTTATATTTCTTATTATTTTATTATTATTTTCTTTAAAAAAATAATTTTAAATTGTAATAGTAACATTAAATCAAGAAAATTCAAAAATAAACGTTGCATTTAAAAGTTTAAAATAATAGAATCGCGTCAATTTAATGGGCAACAAACATTGAATTAACCAGGCGCCTCCACCCGAATGTGTTTGGCTTTTTTTCTCAAAATAAGGATTTTTTAATATTAAAACTAGACTTTTTGCAATCCCTTACCGAATCGATAGTTTTTTTTAGATTTATTAGAATTTCTTAATGGGTAACTAGCAAAAATTTCTCTACTTTTTCACAAGTGAAAAAAATAAAGTTATGATTTAGTCAATAATTTTTAAATCAGGTTTTGTTCTGTATTTTGTCTAAAACTAACCGCTTATAAAATACAAAAAATATTAATAATAAAAGGAAAAGAGAAGAAGAAAATTAAATAATACTAATAAAATCAACAATAAAGGAATACTCGAAAATTACGAGTCGTAGTTACGAAATAATTTCAATATTCGAAATAAAATTAGTCCACTTTGATAATTGCTTACGCATTAATAATAATTCTAACATTTCCAATAACTGACCCATTTTTGTTTGTTATTATATTCTAATTCTATTAATATCGTTTGATTAATTCTTTTCTTATGACAATTATCGAAATGCTCAACCAAGAGCTGACATTTACATGAAATACGAAATCGGTTTCGAATGAGGCAATTACTCTGTCACTCAAAAGGCGACCTCAATTTGCTGTTAACCATAATAACTTTCGGATAATCCCTGTGTCAACAGCAATTATTGATGACGCTAAAATTCCGCTGTTTCGATCAGAAATTATTTATAAATGAGCCCTATACTTCAATGTCAGCGTATTTTAGTCTCACTACTCCACATTTTAATAAAAGATGTAAGCAGCCACAACTATTCCTTTTGAATGGTTATATATCATCAAAAACGGGGAGAAACTGAACGAATATTTTTTAATACTGTTAAAGGCTGACTTTCCCAGCCTATTTTAATGGGTTTTAACCACAATAGTCAATTTAAATCGATATAAACACAACTTTACTCTACAATTTATTCTATCTTTCACAATTCCAATCTGTCACAATTCTCATCAACACATTATTAACAAAACAATTCAAATTCAAAATCAAGACTGATTACTGGTCATTGGACATAACAATAAAATGAATTATTAAACCAATATATGTCTAAGCAATTATAGAAAAAAAGAATTATTTCGATAGTTAGTTATTTGTGCTAAGTCAGCTGTTATGAGGAAATGAAAAACCGTAAAACACGAATAACAAATCAGGGAAAAAGTAAGTTTTCGTCATAAGCGCACTCTTCTTATCTTTACTAGGGGGTAACTATTAAATAATCTATTAATAGGTCTAGTTAGACAATCTGAAATATATCAAGAATTAGGTCCCATTTTCATAGTAGGCCACCAGTTTCTAAGAATTTAGATAAACTAATGATCGCTATAAAACAAACAGTCCTCTTTATGTATCTCTGGCTACTTATATTATGTATTGACATTATAAAGATTCATATTCGGATAATATTTTCTGACATAGCGGGTTTTTTAGCTAGTACGTGTCACAGGTAACAAAGTGCTCTATTTATCCAAGTCAAACCATGATATTTTAAAGATTATAAAATTTCCTCGTCAAATTTTCCATACAGCGTTTTGAAATGGGACTGCACATTTGTCAATTTTTGTCCAAAAAACGGCCAAAAATACAAAAACAAAAGTGGTAAGATTTCAATGAAATTCACTCAATATAAATGAATAATTACTTTTAATAATTTTGTATTAAAAATTTGGCACAGTTTACGAGTACTAAAAAAAATCATATGTGTCATTTTTACATGATTTGATTAAGGTGCCAAAATTAATATTTAAAAACCACTCCTTATTGCATTTTTTAATAAAAAAATGTAACATTTTAAAATGAAATATTTTGAATATTTTGGTGACTTAATTACTTGAAACTGGGTTTATATAAAAGATTGGTTCTCTTTTTATTTAAATATATTATAAAAATTCAAATTTTTTTACAAAAACGTATTGAAACAATAGCTTTAGGAATTCGGGTTTTTTAATTTATTATTTTTATATATTTGAGTAAAACTAGAATTTCCCACTTAGATTAACTTATAAACCTAGAAGGTTTTGTAGTAGAACTAAAAATGAAAACATGCATTGAAAACCAGGTGCCAGTTTTTCAAGCAAATCAAAAGTGTGTAAAATGCCAATTCAAACTCAAATTCCACTTAAATACATTAATTTTTCATATTAAAATTTTTATAATGTTGAGGACTGACTTTCCCAGCCCAACGTACTGGTTTTTAACCACAAAACTCTATTTAAATCGATATAAACACAACTTTCAACTTTACTCTACCATATTCAATCTTTCACAATTCCCATCTGTCACAATTCCCTCCAAAACAAATTACAATAACACAACAATGATTTTAAAATTTCAAATTGTACTGGCACTGGACACAACAATCAATACTTAAATATGAAATTAAGTAATAAATTTCAGTTGTTATTAATATTATTTACATAGAAGGAACTAGAGAAACTGAACGCATAGAAAACGATCGAGCGGAAAAAAAAATCAACAGATAATTTTTAACGTTTTTTGTCTCTTCGGCCAATTAGTTTTGTCCGATGTTTGGACGAAAACTGACGAATGTGGATGGTTCAGAATCTTTAGGACTATATGCCTCTTCGGAGTCAAGGGTTCGATCCCGGGGCGGGTAGGATTGACTGGGTCCTTTTCAACTGGTCTAGGTGCTATTAATTGACTATTAATCCACTGAAACAAATAGTCACCGAAAGGCCGAAAACCCGTTGGTTGAGGTTCAGACCCCCATGTTCCTTACAGGAATTGAAAGGGAAAATTTTTATAGTTGCAAATATTGACATACGGTTGTATGTTCCTAAGAGTAATATTGTGTGTAAATTTGAAGTTTCTGTGACATCTGGTTCCAGAGATATTTAGATAGAATTGTAGTTGCGTTTATAGCCTTAAGTTGTGCTGTATACTCGTAGTTTGTATATAATAATATAATTATGGTTTCGACATGTGTCAGAAAAACAAGCTGTTTAATAAACGATAATAATATATTTGAGTATATTTTTACAAGAAATTGGTAAATTCAGAAATCCAAAGCTAATTGCAAAGTATCCAATAGATACCAAAAGGATACTATCTACTGACATTAGCTTAAAATCAGACAAATTATCTCATTAATTATTCCATAAAATAAATTAGAAAAATCATAGAAACAGAAAATAGATTTTAAACAATTTTAACTCTTTTGGAATGAGTTTTAATTGACATTTAGAATCATTCGCAATATATTAATAGAAATCAAATCATCTGTCATCTATACTTTCTGAACAAATTTTTTATTTTAATTTTTTTAAATCAATTTGTGACAAATCATACCTATTTTTTTGTTATAATACAATCAATAATTGAAAAAACCTTTGTGTATTTTAAAAAGCCTAACAAAATTTAATCGAGGAACAACTTACCGGAATCCCATCTGGAAGAAACCGGTTGATGCTCTGCATTGGTATAATAAAACAATCCCTGTCCAGCGTTGATAATGATATTGGTTCAGTTCTTAACGTTCCATTCCCTGTAGTGCCATTAGTTTTGTTCCCAAAAGTGACTGAAACGGAGAATAAATATCCCATTAGGCAACAGACAAATAATCTGGGCAATATTCCATGGAATATTTACGGATAAAACACAAAGGGAACATAAAGATGATAATATTGAAGCGTGTTTTTAGAAAGCAAAGCTCCAGCAAATCAAATATCGTCTACATTGCAACAAAACTGAAGAGAGAAGCCAGAATGAGTTGGAGTTGGGGGTTAGTGGGACTAAAATGTAAGAATGTGTCGAACCTTGGCGGGCAGCGGTAGGCGTTGACGCAGAATCATTTCTCGACGGCCACTTTAATAGCATTGACACTGACGGTCTTCGATCGACCAATTGACGCACTAGTTGCGGTGTATTATTTTCCAAGCCATCACTAGCTAACGACAGGGAATTTACGGCTCCCGAAAGGGGGCCACAGCGAGGCTCTGAAATGCAACACAACAACAATCACAAAATCAGTCTATCGCACTTGTCACAAGATTTTAATCGAAAAAAAAAATAAAACAATAGAAAGAATTATAACAAGGAGAAAGAGATATTTTAAATCACTGAAGGTTTTTAAGTTTCCTGTAATTCTGAAGAAAAATTAACGATTTTGTTTTCAATTATAATTTAAAACCAATAGATTTCTGCTCTCCTTTAAAAACCATAAAATTTGATTTTATATAAATTTTTGGTATTAATTCGTTTTAAAATCAAGCCTAACGAGTATTTCATAGAAGTCACGTAGTTTAATAATGCTTATCGACCATGTTTTGTACAAGACTTTTATAGATTCTTATCAAAATATTACAATAATCAAAAAACAATTTAAGAAAAAACTAAGAATTACGCATCTCTATCCCAAAATAAATATTTTAACCATGTTTCACTTCGGCATTTAGGGTGATGAAAGATATATATCATTTTAAATTTTCCTAAAACAAGTAAAAGGCACTGTAAGGAGTTTTCAAATCAGGTCTTTATGGCAAATTAAAAAAAAAAATGTTTGCATCCCCGTATCGAAACATACGCTTTTCAATATCCATTTGAGTTTCGTAATGTTTCACTTTATGGCAAAATTTCTGTACTTTTTTCACTAGTGAAAAAAATATCATAAACAACAAATTTGTCTCAAAGTTAAAATTTGGTCACCATTGTTGCCCTTAAACTACACAAAATATTGGTCACGGATATGCCGTGGATAGGACCGTGATTATGTTTCAAATTAATTAACGTCTTCATATAATTTGGCTATTTTTGTTCGATTTTTGGCACATTACTTAGATATCAATCTGCTTAACTGTAATGTAAGAAAGTTATAGTAATAACCTTATATTACTTTAAATAGATATTTATTTTACATAAATTAAAGCAAACAAATGTTCCTTGTCACAATAAAATAGGCATTTCATTTATTAGTTTAAATTTCAACCGTCAACGGTAACTTTACAGTTTAAGATTTCACTTGAAACATTTGTGAAACATGTCAATTTTTTAATTTTCCTTGTACATAATGAAATTTATTGTGAAATTGTAAAATTTTTAGTGCTTATGTCCTACTCGGATGTAAAGACCTGTTTTTTAACTCGGAAACGGTGAAACACTCGTCTTCGGCTCGTTAGAAAACAGTTGACTTTACACCCTTGTAGCACAAATAATTATTTCATTACGATCGATTACATTGAAAAACTTATTTCATTTATAATTATTATCTCTAAACTAAATTACTTTAATCTCTTATTACAGTCATTAGATTGATGAACCTCATACTCATAATATTTAAAACTATCCTCGATTTCGATATAAACTATAATAAACATAATTATTTTAATATCTCAAACTTTCATATATTCTGCTGCTTTATTATTCTTGGCAAACTTTTACCAATAAAGTATAATAACTATTTTAATAAGATCATTGTCTAAATTAACTCAAACTCAAAAGCAATTTAGTTAATTTGCTTTTAGGAAAGGCTTTTGGGTTTCGAAAGTTTTGAATTAAATATCTTATAAGGAAAACGTGCCAATTTATTGAAACACGTAACTGAATTCTAATAAATTCCATATTATATTAAAAATATTGGCATTATGTCCTTTTTCCATTAATGAAATTACTAGTATTGAAACACCTCTAATCAATTATTGGAAATTTATTATTTCAAGGGTGTAGGAATTAAATTATTCATATACTGGATATAATGAATACATTAATTTTTATACTCGTATGTACACGAAAATAAATATTGTTTTTAAATCAATAAAATATATAAAGTCGACTCTGGTTAATTCAAACCTCTGATATCGATATCCTTATCGATCCTTTCTATAATTCAAATCTATCACGAGTTCCCAACAAAATCTCTTGATATTTTAAATAAATCAATACATTTTATGCTCTCGGTAATTCAAACGAAAACAAACTATTGCTATTTAACAAAACCACGTCGTAATTCAAACTCATAAACGTCCAATACTCGACAATTTAAGGCGCCTTTTCTCTTAAAAAAGTTATTGAGCAGTCTGAGCAGCCGCAATGGAAACATTTGATAATTTAACTCTCGTTAATTCGTAATAGTTTAAGAATTCCTCGAGTTTCGAGTTATCGACAGTGGACTGTAGTATGAATTATTTGAAATATTAGTGGTAAACCGTCTCGAAAGAGGTAAAATAATTAATGGAATTTTTCTGGAATTCAAATTATATTTGTACACGAAACCAATACCAATGCAAATAAATGATTTTTGCCTTTATTTTATTGATGACACATCTTCCGGATTCTATGTGCACAGTATTTTAAGGAAAAAATTTCCATTTGAAATTTAATTCACACGTCAGACTCGAGTTTGAAAATTTGCCACTATTTGGCGAACGTGTCGATTTGGAAATTTCCTGTTACAATACATTTAAAACGAAAAGAAGGTAAGGGAGACCGTCATAGATGGTAAGGGCAGCCAGCTTTTGTATGAAATTACCATGTTGTGCTTCTAGGTGGCGCAGCACTATTAATTGACCATTGATTTACAATGGCAATCATTTTATAGAAAACTCGTGTTAGAGGTTCGAATTATCGCAAGTTGTAATCAATGATAGTCTATATCTATATGTTACTTTAACTTCATTTTTGCGACTAAAAATAGTTGATTTGATTTTTTAGAATAGTATGTCTTTAAACTGAACAGTACAATCCTTTAGTTGGAATAAAAAAACAAACATATCAAAATGATTGAAGTCAATTTTGTAATGAAGGTACTCCCAAAAACTTATTTTGTACAACATTAAAATTGAATTCTAAAATAAATATTAATTTTTAAATTAAAAATTTTATCAGATAGAAAAATACATTTTTCCTAATTTTTACTAATAAAAACTGAAATTTCCCAAATAAAATATCTTTTATGTAAAATAAAATTAGAATATAAATTATATAAAATATTCAAAACTTTTCAACGCAATGTCAAGAACCACTTTTTTATAGTTATTTAAACAACGTGTAGCAAAAATAAACCATAATTAAACTCGAGTGTTTAATTATGTGTTTTTTCAACCAGATTTTTTACAAAATTCACATATTTATTAGCTATTTTTCCGCGAAATATGAAGTAAATGATAAGAAGACAATCCAGTACTAAATTAAGGGAAGAAGTTGTCAAGTGAATAGAAAAGGTTTCAATTTTTCGATATATCATGGATATAGAGCACCAAGCACTGTATCACTGATATTCCTGCAATAGCACTTATCATTTAAACCACATTTAGGAGCCAGAACCAACATTTAAGACAAGTTTTTCTTTTTGTCATTAAATGTCATTAAATTGATTAATAAATCATGGCCTATTTTATTATAGAGACATGAAAAAAGTCAAAATATATTTTCTAGAGGAGGCATTGACTACTAAAATATAAACATTTTTTAAGAGAATTGTATAAAAATAAGACCAAGGACCAAGGATATTGCAATGAATAATAAAGACAAATTACACTAACCATTAAAAATGAATTGAGAATAATTTGGTTTTATAAGAAAATTATAAAACATATNTAGAGGAGGCATTGACTACTAAAATATAAACATTTTTTAAGAGAATTGTATAAAAATAAGACCAAGGACCAAGGATATTGCAATGAATAATAAAGACAAATTACACTAACCATTAAAAATGAATTGAGAATAATTTGGTTTTATAAGAAAATTATAAAACATATAAAAGTTAAAATATCCATTTGTTTACACAAAGAGCTATTACAGGTATGAGCAACACGCGTCCCTTTAAACATGTTTGTGCGGCCCGCAAAGCATTTTCAAAAATGGTATTGTCAAACAGATATTTTAAGCTTTTGTGTCCAAAATACGACTTATCATTTTGTTAATTATTAACAACTGTTACTTAACGGATAGGTGCGGCCCGCAAAAAATCATAAATTAAAATTGGTCCCTTGATTAAAAACGTTGCTCTTCCCTGGAATATAAAATTTGCTTCATCGATTACGTCTCATTTTGAAAATAACTTTGTTATGGAAAACTATACTTTTAAATATCTTTAAACGAAAGCAATTGAAAACAATGTGAATAAAAGGATTTCTTTTAAATACAAATGTACTTATGTTATATCCAAAACCTTTAAATAAATTTGATTTATTTAAATACAGTGGACGCCGCTTATTAGG
>JXOV01006825.1:2237-21131 GCA_001014945.1 Clogmia albipunctata
AAAAGTTTCACTTTTTATTGAAGCATAAATTAATGAAAACAAGTACTTTTTATATCAAAATTGGGAAAAAGATTTTTCTAGAGATCATGAAGCTACGTATGGGTGTAGACAAAATAAAAATTTAAATATCCCCAGTACAAAACGTGATAACAACAATGGGTCTATGTCATCACGATAGCTTTCAGAATCAATATCCACGCTTCTTAAAAGGAATAAATATTTCCCACGCCATTCCAGTACGGAGCTCGGGGTAGTCTCAACCTCAACCAACAGGAATTGGTAATCAATTAATAGTATCTAGACCAGTTGTAAACGGATCCAGTCAATCCGCCCATTTTTTGTGCCATTACTTATAATTAGCTATGAATATTATTTCGTATTGTTATTATTATACACAAATGGAAACATTTCCGCACGGAATTTGATCCTACGACCTCGAGGAGGCAGTTTAAACGCTAGACCATAGAGGTATGCCCATTAAAGGAATTGAAATTATTGTTCTTATAAATTTCAATTTATTTAGACCAATCTTTATAACAAATATCAAATATTAGAGCAAAGAAAAATATATTTCCCTGTATGAATATGAGTCCTTTTTGTTATTAAAATATATTTTACAAAATAATACAAATTTATACACGATTTAATACAATTATACTATTAAATTCATTAAAATTAATGTCGATAAGTTATTATATTTAAATAAGAATTTAAACAAAAATATTAATAGGCTATTGAATGATTTCTAAGTAGACATTCCAATTTCAATACCCACCTATACAAGTTTATGAAATAAAGTACGTAAAAACTATCACCTTATTTAATCAATTGCGAAAAAGTTCTAAATTTAGCTTTCGAAACAGTTTGAAGAGCTATTTTTATCATAAATATAGTTTATATAGTTTTAGAGCAATACTAATAAATAATTTTTATTGAACTGTAAAACATAAAAGGAAATAAATTTAATCCTTTCCTCAGTATTTCCGACATTTGTCAACAAAAGAAAAGTATATACTCTTCCTTAAATATACTTTGTATTACTTTTATAAAAAGTATCTATATAAATATGACAACAAATCATGGAACATATTCTCCATTCATTACCTCGAGCTTGTGCTGAAAATAGCTCTCTCGTGTTGACTGGCAGTTAAGGTTCATGGCCTTACTGCTTGGCCACAATTACATTCTGTGGTTTTTCCTCCCTCTGCTGTCTTGATCAAATTGTTTGTTATAAAGTTCTTATCTCCAATTTAATCAATTCGAACAATTGATTTGGGAGCACTTGCTACCCTTTCGAGTCCAATTAACAAACAGATTCCTGGTCCCATTTGGGACAAGCCTTTTATATATTATTAAAGGTAGACAATAGGAAAGGAACAGTACTCGCAAGAAAATAATGAAAGGAATTTTCGCTTGCCGAAAATGAACTCCGATAAAATTCTATATTTAGTTATATGTAGAAGAACGGCATTCCCTTTTGTTAGTCCAAATTACCCTCTTTTCCGTTTCCGAGTCCACAATTTCACGCCATAATTTAGTTACCAAACCCTTTCCGGGATAAAATTACTTTTTTTGGGAATAAAACCACAAAATACTATTTTCACTAATTAATTTGTTTTTTTTTTAAGGGGACTGAGAATTTATTTTAAAAGTTAACTAATTATTTAATAGTATACGATTTAGTTATTAAGATGCATTTGATAAGGTATAGAATATTTCGATACAAGTGGTGAAATAGAGGTTATTACAGCACGAATTTACCATGTATATTGACGAACGCAGCAAGTAAAAATAGGTAAATGAATACTGTAATAACCTGTTTCACATGTGTATTGAACGCAATTTTGCGTCTTTCTAAAAAATACCAGTAAATCGATTATTACACAGCGGTTTTTTTCAAATTGTGCAACAATTCACAACGACGTTTTCTTTTTTAAATAATAAATTTGGTTTTGACAACAATATGTAATTTTATTAAATTTGTGACAAGTAAGACACAGTGTATTTATTAGAATGAGATGGGAATACCTCTTAACGAAATTCTCAACTTAAAATATTTCAATAATAATGTGTATTGATTTGGTTATTATAACAATGTGTAAATTCATTAAATTGGTGACTACAATGCTTGAAAATTTTGAAATATTACCGCACGCGTGCTGTAAAGTAAACCGTTACAGACCCAATTTGCATTAAAAACAGACTACTTTTCGATACGGAATTGCACAAAAGCATTTTAAAACACTATGGTTTAAATAGGGTTTACAATATTAAAATTATAGTATTGTATTATAACTAATAAATTTCTCTAACAAATTTTTATAAACATATGTTTCAAATTAAGATATTTTATGAATATGTTAATTATAACATCGCAAATCGATTGTTTCACATCTGGCATTAGTGTTTTCTGTTATTGGTTTTCTTGGAATGAAACAAATTTGAAATATGATAATTCCATTTGTTTGGTCGTAATCTTGTTTTGACATGTTAGAATAGGAAAAAGTCTGAATTATTTGGTCACGATCAAGAAATACTTCCTACAATTGCGTTATAGTTAATGCATAAATTAAGTAAATAACACAAACTACCTCAATACAAAAGTTTACCAAATATTTTATATAGAATTGATTTTATATACAACTTTACCAAGGTCCAAGGAAAAATTAAAGAATAAACAGACAATTTTGAAACAAAAAATAAACGTTTGTCTATAAATCATGCAATTTTATTCAATAAATATGTATAGTACATTCGCAATTGCAATAACTATTTCAGTACAATATTCATGCATTATAGTTAAAATCCATTTTATGGTACTAACATTTTTTCTGTTAAAATCGTTTTTAAAGCACTAGTGATTTTTATTAATAAAGTGTGACCTCCGTTAACAAAATTAATTTATATGAAAATTATTTTGATACTGGAAGGCTTACTGCAAAATGGTGATGAACATTATCTGACACTCTCAGATTACAGTTATGGATTTTTATATTTTAAAATTCTGAATCAACATTTTGTTATGAAATAGAAACATAAACATCATTGAAACAATGGCCGGTATATTGTATGAAACAGAGCAGAATATATTTTTTAGAAATTTGAAGAATTTTTAAGATTTTTATGTTAATTTATTTCAAAATGTATAAAATTTTATATGAAATACAGACGATAAGCATTATTAAACCACCCTGGTGTTTTAAATGCCTTATCTTATCGACTTAGTTGTAAAATAACTACTTTGCATTTTCGTTTAGAAAGGTTACCTATTCTACATCGATTTGAGATTTATAAAGCATCAATTTATATGACTAGTGAAAACTCAAATTAAAAATTCCGACACCATTTTAAATGTTAAATTGCACTTTTCACTCCATTATAACAGTTAAAGTTGCCAATAACCGGTCAAATAGAGACCGTTACAACGGCAAATACTTTTTATATCAGGTTTTGTGTTTTTTAAGGAAATTAAAAAATTTTGGGTTCTGCTCGGGTGTAGAACCCGTTTTTTAACTCGGGAACGAGCCCTACAGTTTTAGTTTAGCAGCATGTGGTTCGACAGAGATCAAGTACAATCGATTCACAATAATTCAAAACTCGAGGGATTCTTAAAATATTTCGAATTATCGAGTTGGCCGAAATGCCAAATCAATGTTAATCAATTTGTATGGAATTCGTGATAATTTTAATCTATAAAGAGGTTCGAATTATCTAAAGCTTGAATTATCGAGAGTAGACTGTATAATCTACCTATCAAATTATATATTTATATCTATTATTAATCTGGCTATTTCTATAAAATAAATGAAATATATATGAGTTACATCGATTTTATTTATCTTTTCGCCCATTATTTTTAAATGTATGTAGGATTGGTGGTATGATTGTTGAAGAAGAGTTCCTGGAGCGGAGCTAGTAGTTTGATGTTAGATTTAGATTGAGGATAATAAAAAGTGAAGTTGATTTTTGTGTAATCTCTATAATTTTCTTGAATAAATACGGAATTAATCTTTAAAACTGATGTTCACAAATCCCTTGTCGTTTCTACATGTATTTGTGATTGGAAATTTCATATTAATTTCACAGTCCAATTGAAAATCAAACTAAGTAACCAATTTGCTTCATTCACAGAATTGACAATTTTGTTCGCATTTATTTACAATTGAAATTTTGTCCTTAATATATAATTTAAAAAGGATGCTAAAGATGTGTTCTCAATACAACAATGGCAGTTGTCAGATTTTCTAGTGTACCTTCTTTAAATTTCTGTTTTGTAAATTTTTAATTTAACAATTTGTGTAACAGTATTAGTGCCGTGTAAAAATAAAAAAAAATAATTTCAGCCAAATTTTGCCTTTCTTTCTTAATGGCATTATAAATAAAAAATCTTCAATACACAATTACTTTAATTTTATTAACATTTAAGAGTAACAGGTAAACTCATAAAAGCAACATTGTAAAATGAAAAAAACGGAAGTTATAAAGTAGAACAGGAAATCGCAATTAAATAAAATCAATTAACGTAATATTCTCCAAGGTTGGTGGCGGTATATGGTATTTTTAAGCCACTGCACTGCTGATTATTTCTGCTGACGGTTTGTCACTCCCAGTTCACCAGCTGATTTGTGGCTTTTGCAAAAGTGTAAAGGCATGACCTGGAACGTGGTGTACTGGATCGATATCGCATTAGTGGTCAATGCAACAGTCCAGAAACTGAAAAACGTGATATCTCCGGTTGCTGCCCGGCCGGCAAATGTTTCCTAACACATTCAACACACAATTTGAATGCCTTTTACAAGACCTACCTAACCCACATCAATCCCATTAACTTTCTAATTTACCTGAAGACCATTTATATATTATTAATAAACGTTTTGATCATAAAACCTACTGTTCTGCCAGTCAAAATAAAATAATTAATCACTGCCGTCAAATCAAGCTATATGTGAGTTTAATTTAACTTTTGAAATTATTGGAATTGGAATTAAATTTTATATGAAACTAGCAGACCCAGCAAACGTCGTCTTGCCATTTAATTATTTTTATGAGGTATTCTTTTTGTTCAACAAAGAAATAGTCGTGATGAAAATATAATTTAAAGGTAAATAAGTTGAACAATTATAGTGTTTTACCTTTAGCATTTAGGGTTATAAAATATAAAAGAAATTTTCATCAAAATAAGTTAAACCGTTTTAGAGTTTTAATTTATTGGACTTTTATTGTGCTAAATGAATTTTGTTTAAGGTCGCTGACCCTTTACACGTATGGGTGTTTTTTTTATTGCTTGACCTTCAAACCAACTTATGTCACATGCCTACAAAATGTCATTTAAATCGGTACAGCCGTTTAAGAGCAGTATTTCCTTAAACTATTGGACTTTTCAAACAATTTAATTAATGATAGCTCATCCTTACCAGAAAAAACAACAAGAAAAAAAAATTAGAAAAAATGGGGTGGCTCAACCTCAGTATTTAGAGGTATAAAAAATTAATGTTGACCTCTTGCCGATCCACCCCATATACTCACAAAATTTCATAAACATCTGTAAGTACTGTACCGAATCTGTCTGTCTGTAACACTGGCACGAGAATTTTATATTAACGAATGATTTGTAATTAAATTTTGGCCAAACTTTAATTCAAAGAAGATCCACTAAACATCCAATAATCATCTTATGTATCATGCCTTTCTAAATTAATTAACACAAAAATTAAACAATTCTCTGAATTTTTATTGAAATACATTGTGAATTAAGGCTATAATCGCACTTGTTTGTCCTTGTTATCTTTGGAACCAACAGACCCTGGATCTTCAAATTTACACACGTCGTAGCAGATCTGCAAATAATTAAATCAATTATGTGAAATTGCGAAAAATCGAAAAACTGCACATTATTCCTGGTTCAGCGTTATAATCACAACCCTCTTTTCTTCACTATGGGGCATTATTTAAACAATCTATTAATGGGAGTAGTTATATAGACAATCCGAAATATGTCCTATATTTTGAAAATTTGGGTCGCGATTTCATAACAGGCCGCCAGTAGCTTACATTGACAGTCTAAAAAACCTTGATTTTGAAATATGAGAAAATAGTATAAACAATTTAACTACAATTTAAATAAAGTAACGATGTTTATCGAAAACTGGAATCATTGTGCATCTGTAGATACTAATATTGACATAATAGAACGGCTAATAAGGTCACGATCGTAGATAATATTATATATTTTCAGAAATAGCGGATTTTAGGCTATTACGCTCCGTAGCTAACAAACGGCTCAAAGTATTTAAGCCAAACCATATTAAAATAAATATTATTAAATTCCCTACAAAATATCCGTACATAGTTTTTGAATTGGACCGAGTCATTTCGGCTATGAAATTAATCAAAAATATCAGCAAAATTGATGTTTAAAACAAAGCCGCTCATCCTTAACTAAGTTGTCCAGATATTGGAAGTTGAATATGTGACGTCATCGACTCCGCTGTAATTCATTGTTTTGATTTTGTATGAACTCGAAATGAGGACTAGACACATGTGTATTGTTATCTAGATACTATATTGTACCGAATTTAACACTATTTCTTTAAAATTTCAATACTTTTTGACCAAATATGATGAGAGAATTTTTCCGATATTTTGACCATTTCGGCACAGAATAACGAACATTTATCATATTAGAGCCAAAGAATATTGTCTTGGGTTGTATTGGTGGTATATAACTACTTAAAAAGTCTTTTGTCATAACATTATCATTAATTTCCTTGCATACAGCGGAGTCGATGACGTTTACACTACTACTACCACTACAGATCTGGATAACCTTATTGTTAAGTTAGCGTTGGTTTGAAACATTTTTAAGCCAAAATTGAGCAAATAAATAAAAATATAAAAGAAAAACTTATACGCCACAACCTTCGAATTACGAACGACTTACATTCGACCGTGCATCGGAAATGTTCCACCAGTAAAGGGTAGTTAATTTTATCATGTTTTAAATACCTTAAATTATTGAAGAATTAACTGCTTTCAAAATACGTCGCAATTTAATCATAAATAACTATTTTTAAATATCAACAAATGATGAAGGTATCATTCAATAAAAAATAATCATTTAAAATCAAAATCACGGCAATATAATTGGAGAATTTTGCTTTTGGCAGTACTTTGATAAGGTCACTTATTTTTAGTTATTCCGGGAATTATGTTCAATTCTACTTTGATCCCCAATTAGCAATCCAAACCCACTTCCCTTCTCCAGTTCCAATGCGGAAAAAAATGGTAAATAAATAATGATAATGAATAGATAAAATTACCAGCGCCCAAACGAAAGAGAAAATCGGATTACGTCAAGGTTGCCGGGATGTCGAAGAAATAAGATATTCCTTGTCATCATCAGCACATTGAATTGATTATTTATGGCAAAGTCATCGGCTCTAATTACCTTCCGGGCAAATTGGCTTGAGTTGGATACTTTTTTTTTATTAATCTGAACATGGGTGATGTTTGTTTGGAATCAAATTTGGCAGCTTCTGTGGTTTTTTCATCTCAACAAAATGATATTTTGCCACAATCTTAATCTGGTCTTTAAAAAATTGGTGTCTATTTTTAGCTCCTCAGGTGATATTTGATTGATAGTCTATTTTAGAGTAAAGTAATACAAAAAACACGCGTATTACCTCTTACTTTTCTCTTTGTTTTAGTGTTTACAGCATAATTATTACGATTAAATCAAATTATCTAACTCTTCGGAAGTAAATATTTCACCTTTCTATCTTATGACAATAACACCTTTTTACCCAATTACTTTGTGCAATTAAAAGCAAACGAAGAAAAGAAATAAAACCAGATCTCTGGTCTTTGTCGAAGGAAGCAAACGAGAATGGAAAACCGGCTCCAATAAATTGGTTAATTTCAGTTGTTTATTGTATCCGATCTTCTTTTACCTTTGTTTTACCTTTGTTTTATTTGCTGTAAACTTGCCACCAATTACAAGTTTCTGACTCATCATCTAATTCAGAGAAATGCAATTACTGTAATGCTTGTTGATTTTTCCTACGAAGGTTTAAATTTCAATTAATGTAACAGGATCCAAATTTTTGGAAATACTTAGAAATTAAAGACATCCACCCACTACCAGACTTGATGTTTAATAAAAGACAATGTTGAATTGTGGTTTATTACAGCAGGGTGACAAAATATTTTTTCCTTTGAAGTTTTTAAAATTAAAAATAAATTTTTGCACTTTCTTATCGAAAGTTAGCTTTTCCACATCGAATTGAGTTTACTAGTTCAAATGACAAATTAGTAAACTCAATATCGCACTAGTGAAAATTTAGATTTTTATTTCACCAATAAAAAAGGCATAATCTACGAAATAATTGTTTCAATTGTTCCTGGCCGTTATAATGATCAAATGCTATATCTATTCATTTGCCAATCTTTCACAATTGACAGTTGAGTCATCATGTCTATAAATCATTATTTGTTATAATATGACTACGATTATCACCGTGAACTGATGATTTTATATAAAGCCTATGTATTTACAAGTTTTAGCCCCCGAAACAGAAAACACATTCAACTAATAAGACCATCCTTTTCTTTGAATCCATTCATTGAATGGCAGCAAATTACTTATATTACTAGTAATTTGCTGCCATTCAATGAAGTTCCGGTTTATCACTTCGATTCTGTGCACTCCATTCAATCTTTGAACATCTACTTGAGTCGAACGAATAGTATTAACGATACAAATTATTCGACAGTTGAGGCCGGGATATTTTTTTATGTGTATTTAAACAAATATTAATTAGAGAATGTTGTTAGTAAAAACAACTAACGAATTTCGAAATAAAAAAATTATGGTCTAATTTGGGCTCGAACCCAGGCCAATCAAGCTGTATTCTGTACATTTAACTGCCCTACCAAGGTTTCTAACTATCATTATTTAAATAAAAGATGTATGATCCAAATTCCATAAAAATTTATTGAACTTGTCGTATAAACAATGAATCTATACTAAGAATAATTTTTATTTACTCTTAAAGAATTGGGTTTCCAGCCAAACAAATGAAGTAAACTATTTAGTTGAACTTAAAACTGGTACAATGATTTTGATTCATTTAAATGAAAGTTTATAAATTTAATGTGTTTTTTTTTAAATTGTTAATCATATTGATATTTAAAGTACTAGTGCTTTTTCTTTATTATTAAGGTGTGACCTCCGTGAAAGAAATTCATCAAATTTATATGAATGTTTGTTGTGTATGATTCAATAGTATTTGCCTATGTTTGTATTTGTGACTTTTTTAGCGGATGATTTAAATTTAAATAGTACTAAATGAACTGTTTCTTGTCCATTTAAATTTAAGCCATCCGTTAACGGATGATATTACCTGTCTGCAAGTAAGAGTCTTTAAGATAAGTTTTACTTTTCAAACCGTATAATAAAGGCATGTAATAGAAAACAAAGTGAGATTGAATTTTAAATTTGAATTCAATTATGATTTTTAAAATTTTCAATTTTATTTATTATAATATGCATAAAATGCTGTATACATGAAACAAGCACAATTAAGCACACAGGCTCTCTTAAAACCGCTCGTGACTTTAAACTATCCTAGTGTTTAAAAAAGCCTTACCTTATTTTGTATAAATAACTATTTTATATTTAGTTCAAAATTATATATTCCACCTATATGGATAAATTACATAACGCATATTTAAAAAGAATTACAGAATAATTTATTTTTGGCTCACTAATAAATAAAAACCAAACTCGATTTTAAAGAAATGTTTTACAAGCATCATTTTATTAAAAGAAAATCCCAATACTTTTGAACGACACTGTTGATTTCTTCTTCCGTTTTTCTTCTTCTCGAACCACTTTTTAGGCGTTTAATGTTTCTTCTTTGGAGTTTCGAAGAACAGGTTTTATATTCTTCTCTTATTTTTTGCTCTTTATTTTCAATTTCCTTTTTTATACAATTCAGTCACATAAAATTGAATTTTGTGTATTTTCCATTTTTACAAAATTTTAGAAATATTGTTTTTAAATTAAAATTTAAAAAAAAGACAATACCCTTATTACATAATAATATGTACGAGTATATGTATGTATGCAATTCTTATATGTTAAACTCATCAGCTGTTCAGTGTTCATGTTGGTGTTGGTAATCATATGTTTTGTAAATCTTTAAACAAGGATGGGGCATGCGCATCAGCCCTTAGTTGGAAAAGGAACAAGAATAAACCAACACAACCAGGATTTTACCTCTGATGATTTATTCAATTTCAAAATTGCGTAAGAAATCTTTGTTGGAGAAATTCAGGAAACGTATATAAATTTTAAATTTTTTAGGAATAATTTAGGTAATTAAATGTACGGAATTTTATAATTTTCAGTCAACAAAAGATGAAAAATTATAAATTTATTTACAATAAATTTACTACTAAATCAAAATATATTTTGATGTATTTCTATTTTGTCCTTTATTAAAAAAAAGGTTTAATTTTTAAAATAGTTTAATCAAGTTTATTTATTTAATTTATTTATTTATTGAAGAATACAAAGACTAGAAGTCTCGAATACTAAATCACCCTGTTAGAGGGCAGGAGATGGTCGGATAATGTTGTAGGTTGGATGTTATTCGATATTCTTTACATTACAAGTTAATATGTGTCTAAGATATTGGCTTTATAATATTTTGTTTTAAATATTACAAAATAAATTCAGTTTTATTTTAAATTTGGAAACGTTTTTAATTTTGGAATTATTGTCACAATTTTGGCTATTTTCTGTGAGTATTTTCACTTTACGTCGGTTTCTGTTTAACTCATAATTTAAGTACTTAGACCTCCAAATTAATTATGATTAAAGCTAATGGTAATGGCAAAAAACCCAATAACTTTTTCCCAATTTTGATATAAAAAGTACTTGTTTTCATTAATTTATGCTTCAATAAAAAGTGAAACTTTTCTAAATGAAACATAATAATCATTATGGCTTGAAAAACTGAATGGAAACAGGCATGAAAAATGTAGAAATGAAAAGATACAACTCCATTCACAAATACAACTTATCATTCGACTTCTTATTCTAGTCTGAAGACTGAAACATCAAAATGTTTCATTAAATTTTATTCACGATATAAATTGATAGTAAATAAATTAGCAGTGACGTCATATTTTTTGAATAAACTTGAAATTATATCAAATTTAAATTCTTAATAACATTTAATATGACACTTCTTTGATTTATAAAACAATTTCATTTAGGGCAGTTTCTGTGAATTATTGACAGAAGTCATTCACAGTTATGTTTCAATGTTTCCCATATAAATATGTAATTAGTTTTTATGCTATTTTACAAATGAAAATTGGGAAAAATAGTATTCGTTTCTCGACGTTTAATTCAGTTTTCTCAAAGGAAGCTATTCGAGTCGTCGACTTCGTCTCCTAGCGGAAACAGCCTTCCTTCTTGAAAACCGAAACTTAAACCGTCTTGAAACGAAAATAACTATTTTAATAAATCAAAAAGAATATCAAAAAGCATATCAAAATCCATGAAGAAAAGAGTTGTAGTTGTTTTATCTCCAACAAAGATTTTAAATAATTTAGCCTGCGGATATTCTGTTATAGTCCAATAAAAATGGAATAAAAATAAGAGGTGCTTGTCTTTTTATGGAAGAAGATCTACAACATAACACACCTATGCTTGAGTGGTACGGAACAATGGTAGAAATATTGTTCTCTCGTGTAAACTATGATGATTTTCATAGAATTCTCGTCTCCTCTTTTATTTTATTCTGTGATTTTTATACTGATAATTTTCAGCCTCAGGCCAAACTACTTAAGCATACACATCTTTCAGCGTTTGAAATGATCTGATGTTCAGATTCTGAAATCTGCACAATAAAAAATAAAGTGGATGATAGAAACATTGTAGAAAATCAAATTAGTCATTTACAATTTTTAGATTTTTCTAGAAGGAATACCAATGAACAATTTAGCACGATAACTTAATATTAATTGTGTTATTTAAGTATTTCTAACGAAATTTAAAATTTTGTTATAAAAATTAAATATTTAAAAACAATTTATCACAAATATTTATCAAGAAAAAAGGTCATTTTTAAAAATAGATTTGTGACAATTTAAATAGGGACACGTATTAAAATATAAACTAATTAAACATATTATAGTTAAACAACTAATTTAATAAAAATTTATCGTAAATATTATTTATATTTAATTAAATTTATTTATCTTTTCATTTTTCTTGCTGAAAGCTCAATAAATTGATATTAAAAAGAAGTATTTAAAATTGAATTCACACGTTTCCATCAATTTAGAAATTTGTACAATATTTAAGAATTAAGGGTTAATTTCTCTTAATTTAATATTTAAAAACCCTATGATAGTTGCTGGAAATAATTCACTAGATATTTTATTTGCATAGTTTTGTGAAAACATCGGGTGATGTGTAAAATACTCATCTGTTTGAGCTAAAGGGGGTAGTCACGTAGACCTTTGCTCACCTATACTATGACTAGCTTTTGTCATTTTGCACCACAGCTCTCGCTTCTCATCAATGACGAAATTTGCCGACTTTGGACAAGGTGATACATGTTCTTTCGTGCTGTATGAAAAACTCTTTATCAGTCATCAAATAATTGTATTTCCCTATGAAAATTGCATCACCTTCTTCTAGAACTTTAAACAAGGTTCCAGTCACATAGGCAAGAAAGAGTTTTTGTTGCTAAGAGAAAATTAACCGACTTCTTTCAGTGAGTCAGTACTGTTTTACTCACACATTTCGAATTGAATGAGAGAGGCTCTCAATTGTGTCTATTTCATTTCTGAGCCCATCCAATCGATAGGTGGGACAGAGAGAAAACATCACCAAAGTCTATATATAAAAGCGGTTAAGCCGGCTTTTTCAATTATTGCCAAAAAGTAACAGAGAGAAAACATAGAAAAATAGGTGAAAAATTAAAAAATTAAATTTTTAATAAACAATTTTCTTCTTAATGAGTGCTTTGTGAAAATAGTGAAAAAGGCCATTGAAAAATCGGCAATTTTGAGCAATAAAAATTAATTGTACAAATTCTGTTTTTTGCACAGAATAAAAGTGATAAAGAAATTTAATTTCTTTTTTTAACAAACTAATATTTGTGCTGTGAAACTTTCGATTTATCGAAGAACCAGTGTCTCGTTAAAAGTCACCACGGCTATCAGAAAAAAGATGAAAATGGAAGTCCTTTTGGTCCAGAATCAGTTCAAAAAGGAAGAGTTCGGGAACAAGGAGTTTAGAATTCAAGGTAATTTTTTTTTAAATTTATTTAAAAACGGAAGTTCATTGATAAATTTATTGGAGAAGATTTAAAATGGAATAAATCGAACGTTCTAGTTTTATCTCGATTTCTCTTCATGTCGGTCTTCTGGTTGAAATCCAAAATCCGGCTTTTGACTGTTAAATGTGAGCCCCCGTATTTTAATCCCAGTTGGTGCCATCATTCATCGGATTTCCAACCCTAAATGAATACCCGAATATTTGCCGGCCGGTCTTTTGTGAAAAAAGGGAAACCCCTAAATTTTACTATTCTCCAAACGTTTAAATTTCAATCAAGGGTGCCTTGCCAAAGTTCCGTGAATCATTAGAATCAAAATCGGTTCGTGTCGTAAAACTGATGACGGTAATTGAAAATTTAAAAATAATTACAGAGGTGAACCGCGCTGTCTGCCAATCTGCCAGCAGAGTCATAATTTCACAAACACATTTCGAGCCCCAAAGTGGTACGATTCGCAAACAATAACTTCTTTCCTCTTTTGTTTTTTTTCGTGTGTAAATCGAGCTCTTTGGTTTAGGTGTTGTTGCCAAGCAAACTTTCTCGAAATTTATCTACACTATAATTTTCGCTTTGCCATAGTTTTATGCGGTGCGTCTCGATGTTTGATGATGAAGACGAGTTTCTGTGATTTAAAATGCAGAAAAGCTGATGCAACAATAAGAGAATATCAGTTCATTAAATGTAAATGTAAAACGAGAGAAACTCTAAAAACTTCCAGATAACGCCAGTTTTTTTATCATTTTGAACAAAAATGATTTTTTATCAATTACGAAGCAATTGATTCGATTAATCAATTTTGTCGTCATCGACAGCAGTGGATTACTAATTTCCGCAATCGTGCGCCACTTGAGCGAAGGTCTAATTCAGCGGCGAAGCCACAACAAAAGGACAAGGAGATTAGCAATTCGTGTTATTAGAATAATTTTGCATTTATTTATTTTTTACACCGAATTTCCTAAACAAAAATCACGTAGACCTAAATTTTCGTGTTTATCACTTTATTTTTAAATTTCACCTTTGTTCCATGCAATGAAAAACAAATATTTTTAGTTTTTCCCTTGTCCACGAAAATAGAAGAGGAAATATTTAAAGAAAACCTTTCCTTTGTTCCGGCCTCTGAATTGTTGAGCGAAAAATGAGAAATATTTCCCGAAAAGAGAGGAAAAGTTCGGCACTTGCGCATATGAATTTTCTTTGTTCAGCTGATTTTAAATAATAATTCAGTTATTACTAAACCCCAACTTGTTGGGAGGAGGAGGAGTAAGAGGAGGGGAACCCGCGGAGTTGAGTGGGTTTTTGTTGACAAAGTAATCGGTTTTGTTCCGATTTGTTTGCCCTTTCTCTTTAATCCAATTAAACTACATGAAAAATAATGGATTTTTGCTCGAATTTTTAAAATTAAATTTACAATTTATTGACAATTTTTACTATTTACAAAAATTGATTTATTTTAAATTTAATAACTAAATAGATAAAAAAATGTTAGATAAATAAAACGCTTAAATGTGAATTACTTCTACTAATCAATTAGCGTACGTTTATCACCTTGAAATGCCGGTTATTGTTAATTCTTATTTAATAGGTCAAATTTGTCTAAATGGATAAGTGTAAAGTAATTGATAAGAGTTTCTTTTTTTATACCTTTTGAAACAGGTAGATAGTTCATTGAACTAAGCTTTGATAAATGATCAGTCTCTCTCTAGAAAAATTATGTTTACTTTGTGTGTCAATTTGAATTTCAATTTAATCGATCCTCATCCATATTTATAATTGTGTAATTGTATACTTGAAGTCTTCAACTACTTATTTATTCGATAAATTTATCCGCCTCTCTTTTTTTCATTCGATCGCGGTGGCGACGACGCGCGCAAAAAAACGATCATTGTTGCTGCATTTGAATTAGACGGGGCAGCACGATGAGTTGTTGCAACATAGAAAAGTAGCGTTCAATTAAACGGTCGTCAACCCAGTTTTTCACAATTCTACTATACTACCACAGTCAATTTTGTTTATTTACCCAGTTGATCTTGCCTTGTAATACGAAGATCAGTTGGTTATTTGGATAAAGAGTATTAATGATCTTGTTTTCTTCATTTTCAGATTGGGATCGATCTCTGACACCTCCAAACTCTACGGAATACGATCATATCTTCAGTAGGTTATCAAATTCATCAATCGTGGAGCCTGAGAAGGAGGCGATCGAGTCTCTGTCGCACCAACTGCAAAAGGAGCTGAAGGATGCGAAGAGCAAGCATCTGGACTGCAGTGAGGTGCTGCTGCCCTGCGATCTCCTGCACCGAGTCGCCCGTGATATGCTGGTGATGAGCGAGAAGGAACCCTGTGGTATTCGAGGCTGTACTATTTTTATTGAATTTCAAGAGGAGCCGAACAGTGTGCGGAGGATCGCCAACTTCAAGTGCGATCCCAACACTGTCTCCACCTTCGAGCTGTATATCACACTTGTCCAAAATCGAAGCAGTTGGTCGTCCATTCTTCCACAGTTTTTAAAGTAAGTTCAATTACAAATCTATTTTGTTGTAATTACAATAATAATATCAAACACGTGTTGATCATTATCGTGTGCAATCGATCATATGTCAGCTTGTTTCAAATTTGGCACGATCGTTTCAATTTTGCCACAAGTTGATGATTACTGTGTTTTTTTTGGCAATTTGTTAAGGTAACTCATAATTAATTAATCCTTTTTGGCTTCTTTGCAGAAATTTGGCACGTGGAAGTACGATCGTCATTAGTGCAGACTACAAGTTATGCAAAAATAAATTGTACGATTCCTTTGCGGAATAAACTAAAAATTAAGCTGATCTAAACAGTTTTGATCTCGGCTCGTGTGCCAACAGCTCTCTCTGTCACGATCAGCATGTGTCTTCTTTGCCCGGGTCGTCTCACCGTCTGCCATCTATCTACTTATTGATCACCACCCATTTTTGTGATATTTTTCATCGATAATTGGGACGTCCTAAAAGGAGCACACGGCAATTTGATGGAGTTCAGCGGCATTTGGAGCTGTTTTTGTGATCGTGGATGTGAAAAAAAAAATTGTGACCAAATTCAGTGAATTCTCATTACGTAAAATCATCTAAATCATTGTGAATATTATATTTATAATCATCAGTTAGAAATGGAGGCTGGATAGCGTGATCTTTAAGCTGGTTGATAAGGAGCACCTATCCAATCGAATAAGCCAGTGAAACTTCATCAACCTTAAAGTATTTCGGATAAGTTTATGATTTATATACATAAGATGTATTCAGTAGAATTATATCGTAGATTTCAGGCATCTTTTTTTTATAATTTATTTGTTCAAAACCAAGATATCTAATCAATTATGTACCTTGGTCCATGTAAACCACTTTTGTAATCTTTCGAATTATGTTTTCAAAAGTGGAGATAATTACAGGATGATTGAACTATCGAATGATATGATGTCGATGCCTAGATTTTAAGTGATCGTTTATGTATGTATTAGAGTTACTTGTGATCAGGGTTTGTGAAACCTTCAGTTCAAATATGATATTTTCTCAGTCATCGATGATATGATTATATTTATTGGGCCTTCTCGTAAGGAAATCGATTTGTAATATCAATTATTTTAATGGAATGTTATGTACAAAATTGGCTTTGACGGAATTATGGTCAATTAATTCCAATATAATAATAAACTAAACAGTTTTTTAATTTCGTTTTTCATTTTTGCTGATTGATTTTTTATTCAACTTGACTTTTCTTCTTTTTTTTAAATAAGGTTTTACTGTAGTTAAGTCAAAACGATCATTAAATATTCAAGTTTGGTTTTTGCGAATGTTTTTCAACATTTTTTTGAATCTTTTAAAAAATTCAAAATTAATGTCGACTGCTTTTGAAGATCATTTAATATTTAAAGAATATTTTTATCTTTTCTTTTCAATTTTTTTTATGTGAACTCTCTGAAGATCATTTAAATTTTAATATTTTAAGAACTAATTACTTGTGTTTTAAATAATATTTTATTACCTTTAAGGAAATGTGATTATCCCTTTAAAGTTCAAATTTAGATTTTAAAGAAATTATCAATTTCTCTTTCTACTTTATAATGACTTTTATCTAGAATATAATAATTTAAAAGTCCTGAAATTATGTGATAGAATTTCATTTTTTATTGGAATTAAATTGGTAAAACGTGGAAAAGTATGAATTTTCTCCTGATCACAAATAAATACGAGTTTTCCCACCATGTGATTATGATTATAAATTAGGTTTTACTATGAAATTCTTAGAGTATAAGTTGAAATTCGATTGGCTATTCAAAGAAAACAATAACTAAGAGCTATTTTGATAATAAGATCAACTGTAACAAATAAAAAATAGCCCACAAACCGTCAATAAAAATAGTTGTTCTAAAAATATTTAATTCATACATGTTTAAGTATGTAGGATTTCAAAAATTGATGTGAAACTAATATATTTCTTTCAAAGTAAAAAAATCGACGTACTTTTGATCTCCAGAAAATAGTTTTCTCCAGTCTCCGTAAAAATATTCAATAACTTTAATAATGAAACGAGTAAACAGTGATTATAATTTAAAAAATATTTATCTCTTGTCAAATTTAAAATAAGATTTTATTTTATTACTTTTATAAAACTAAGCATTTTTACTTAACCATTTTGTATTGTTAGCTCTTAAGAGATAGTGATTAGCTTTTAAGAGAAAAATACAAATGCACAACGTGATAAAAATGTGAGAAAATAAAAACATTTTAAAATTTATTAAATGGGTTTTAATTTTAGTTAAGAATATGTATTTTTATTTTTGGGATTTATTCTTGTTTCAGATTTAGTTATAATAGAATATTTTACATAAAAGGGTTTAAAATAAAACCAAATGAAATAAAATAATATTTGTTTATATTTTTTTTAAAACATAAATATTTTTAAAAATTATAAATTGTTTTAAAAATAATTTTTAAAAAATGGTAGTTTTTTTAATCAGCTAATTAATATTTCGTTAAATATTGAAATAAAATTGATAATAATAAATTTATTTTCTTATTATTATTATTTTGGTTGACCATTGTGACACACCAATTTCATAAATTTAATTAAGTTTTAATCATCATAAGTAATACGTGTGTTATTATTAGATTTCACTGTAAATAATAACTAGTTTTTAATTCAAATTTAAATTTCCAGTTAAATTTCCCCTCATTTCAAAATTTAAGGTCTGTTACCGACCGTTACGATTCACATTTTGAATTTGTTAAAAACACAAGTTGCATGCGATCGATTTTTTGGACGCCTATTCACGCCAACATTTGAAATTCTCGACATTCAATTCGGGCGAGCTTCAAATGCCCCGAAAGTTGAGACACCANTTCCCCTCATTTCAAAATTTAAGGTCTGTTACCGACCGTTACGATTCACATTTTGAATTTGTTAAAAACACAAGTTGCATGCGATCGATTTTTTGGACGCCTATTCACGCCAACATTTGAAATTCTCGACATTCAATTCGGGCGAGCTTCAAATGCCCCGAAAGTTG
>JXOV01006826.1:0-25361 GCA_001014945.1 Clogmia albipunctata
TGGAACACTTCCTAGAGGAAGCATTGGCTACCAAAATGTTAAGATTTTTCATTAGAATTGTATAAAATATATAACGTGTTTTTTCAATAAAAGAGACTACTTCAAAATAAGGATTGTCAATGAAAATCAAGCGAATATGGTGTAATATATATGTATATAGTGTAAATTTAATATAAAAAAATAACTGTTTAACTAATATCAACATAAAACTGAATAATTCATTATCGTTTTTTTTATCAAAACCAATGATTTCTTACCATTTCTTCAGTGCTTTAATAAGCATCTCTCAACCTCCATTTCGCCAATGATCTCCTAAGAAAATTCTGTAAAAAACAATACAATGTTATTAAGTTGAAAACAAACTAAAAATAAAAATATCATACAGATTTTAAAAATTGATTCCCAGTCCGAATTCAAGATAATTACTTCACAATTTATCCACAAAATCTCCAAAATGAAACCATTTTGATTTGTCAAAGTTCCTTGGATTCTCATTTCAGTAGTCTGAAATAAAATACTTATGATTACACAAAAATTTTAACAAAGCTTTTACAACCTATAAAAAAGAAACATCCTTAGTTTCAATAAACAAAATCATCTTTAAATTACCTATTATTGTATAAACTGAACTTAAAATCACAATTGAATGTTAGTTTTTACAGAAAAACATTATTTTTGGAAACGAAAACAAATTCCCGGAAACGAGGGTTCCTTGTTTCGAAAATAAAAAACTGCATCATTCACATTTGTCCTAAACATTCATCCCAGTCAAAATTTGAAACGCGAGCCGTTAAACGACTTTATGCATTATTGACTTATTTCAAATTAAGAATTATTTCAAAATAACATTTTTCAAATAAATATTAGTTGTATGTTTTGTTTTTCGTATCCAAAGAGATTTTGAGAAAACATATAGTCATGTAATCATGGTGAGACAAATTCAAGAGACGACAATAAGAAAGATCAAGCAACCGGATTACATTTTAAAAATAAATATTAATTATCCATTTACCCCCTTGACAGAAATTAACATCTTTTGTAAACAAAATATTTAAAATACAATTAGTTTCTTTGTCACAGAATTTTTTTACCAAAGAGCCTAGATCAATTTCTTTTACCGAGACCAAGGGAGACAATTAGCGATCCAAACTACTCAAGCCTTTCCATCGTGATGATGGAGCTGGAAGAAACCGTTTCTTAAATTTACAGATAATACGTATTTTAAAATGTAAATATATTTTAATATAAATTTTTCAACATAAATTTATTTTAATAATAAAATATTGTTATTTACAGTGGACGCCGCTTATTAGGACCACTCTGGGACAGGAATAATTTGGCCCTATTAATCGATTGGTCCTTTTAAACTATTGGTCAATAAAAGCTAGAATTTGATCTGTATATCCTAGGTTCCTAGGCATTTTGGCCAAATAAAGCGATTGTGCCTATTAAACGTGGTCCTAATAAGCGGCGTCCACTGTAATTGTTTTAATGATAAGAATAACAACAAGTATTTACAAAAATGTGTGAAGGTCATCTTTGTTGAAATGCAAAGTGAAAATGTCAATAATAACAATTTGGCTTGGAACTTCATCCAAACAACATTAGATAAGCATTTTGGTCAAAGAAAGCAAAAACTATTTAAGTGACGAAATTGTCAATATTTAATGAGTGTATTTTATCACGTCTGACTGTAAAGACGTCGACTATTGTTGGTATTAATTTTAAATTAATGTAATTTTTACTGTGTAATTAATTTGTTTTAGTAAACATTTATATATCAAAACCTTGATATAAAAAGATTTATAGTGTAGTAATAGGTTATAAATATTTTGTTTATTGAATTACTTTGCCAAAATATATTTGCAATGAAATATATTTCTTTTAATTTAACCCTGTTACGCCCAAATTTTTTATTGAGTTGACAAAATTTCCATAAATAAAGATAATTTTCAGAAGTGTAAATTGTCTGGTGAAGGCATCTGGTTGAGAAAATTAGAAGACCGTGCCTAAAGGCACGCTAACCTTGAGAAGCACTAAAATAAAAGTATACGATATATTTGCAATATTTGAATTATTTTAACGAAAGACTTTATACAAACACAAGGGTCGCTTTGGATTTCGCCGGTACAAATTCTACTATTTGGGTAATAGTTTCCAATGATGTTTGTGTTTCTATTTCATAATAAAACTTTTATTCGGAACAGAATATTCAAATATAAAAATCCATAACTATAACATGAGAGTGTCGGATAATGTTCGTCAAAGTAACTTCTCATATAAATTGATGAATTTTGTTTATGGTGGTCACACATTAATAATAAAGGAAAAACACTTGTGCTATAAAAACGACTTTGATAGAGCAAATTTGAGAGTATAATTCCAATTTTAAACAACAAGAATGCATAAATAAATATTTTAAATATATTTTAATTACTTTAAATACTTGACAATAATAAAATCAAATGTCTAATGCTTATGACATTTTCTTAAAATTGTTACGATATTTGTAAATGAAGTACATAATGACTAGTATTTTATTAGTATTTATTAAAAACATTTAAATTATATAATAGAATTTGAAGATTTGAAACATATACTTATATAATTTAACCCAATCATTTAGAAGTCCAATTCCTGATTATCTGAAAGATATAAGTTTAAAGATATACCTTCTATATTAATTTTTTTTAAATGTTATTTTTGGACTGAGCTTTTACTAATTGTAAAACACAACCCAACAAAACAATTCAAAATTTTAATTTAGACTTCACGAATAGAATAGCTGAAAACATATACCTAGTTCATATGAGAGATCATGAAATAAAAGAAATTCCACCTGGGATGAACTTCAATCTATTAATAGACCGTAAACTGAATTGGTAGACGGAGTAGCAAACCAAGGACATCAAAACCAAAAGTTATTTCAGTTTAAACAAGACCGAGAAGATTATTTAAACATCTTAAAAAAGAAAAGAAATAGTAAAGAAAAAAACAATTTTCAAAGATAAGGCAATAGGATGACCCTTTTTAATTTTGAGTTGCGAAATATGTAATCATTTTCGAAAATATGTTTCTATACCAAATTTGCTCAATAAAAAGTAAGAAGAAGACATTAAAAAATCATTATCGTCATTGGAAAAATCTTTCAAACTCTTACTGATCTTTTTTATTCCAAGATCAAGCTAGATTCGAATTTTAATACCGTGTAAATGCCTTATTCGATCATTATAAGATTACCTCTGTTGTCGTCAGAAATTATTCCTCAAAACATTTCGCTGCTATTTTACGCCATTTTTGCTAGAAAAATTCACCACAAAATTACTACAATTTCATTGATTGCAAAATGTGCTTAATAGAAACAAGTAAATTGTATCCATGCAAGGGTTACAGGGGCGTAGGGAAATCTTAAAAAATTGCACACTTTTCTGACTTAAAACTCATGGACAACTTCACAATAGATCTTACAGGTCGCAGTGCACGTGCCATCGGGTACAATCCACTTTTGTTCAATAATAAAATATAGTCTTAATGACTTCTTCCCATGTATTTCTAAATAAATAATTAAATTAATATTACAAATTGCCAATTCGATGAGTGAAAAACTTGGGTTACTATGATTGATCTTGAATTAGACTAACGAATTTGTATGAAATTTACAGTCACAAACACATTTAAAAAGTTGACGAAATGAAAAAATGATGAAACGGTTATTTAACTGATTTGTATGAAATTTGGCATGGTTGCTTCTTCATGGTGGGTGCTTATTTTTATCAAACAGAAATAAATAAAAAAAATAAAACAAATTGAAAAATATATTTAAATTTTTGTATAATTATTTTATTTTAATAATTTGTGTAACAATATGTAACGAAAACAACAGTCGAACAATATTTTCTTTTTTCTTCGATTAAGCATCACTCGTTATGCGTGGAACGACTTAAAGTAGTAAAGCCTTCACTAAGACAATCTTTTCACGCCAAGTATAAGATTAGTTGTAGATTAGAATTAGTTTTGAAATGGTTTAACAGTTTTTAGTGACATTAATTGTTGTTTGATGTATACATAATATAAGTTAAAGGCAATGCACCCAAACAAATGGTTAATTTAATGGATATATACAATTAATTATAAGTTGTTGTTGTTTTTGTTGTTGTTGCGTTGAAATCACTAAATTGAGAAGCTCTTATGGTTAGTTTTATCAGTTTGATTCGTTCATATCATATTTTGTAAACTAATTAAACAGTCTCTGGTTTGTAAATCAGGTTCAGGTCAAGCATAAGTCGTATCGAATAAAATAGTTTCATCATTTGATTAATTGAAAAGCTACCTAATTTAATGTAACCTTAGGTGTCTAAATGTAAATTTGACAAACCATGATAAAAACACACCAAATTTGTATATAAAAAATATATATGTATAAGTATATGTAATTATTTTTAACCAAATCTTTGCAATACACATCAATAACTGTGTGTGT
Organism: Clogmia albipunctata; assembly: GCA_001014945.1. Lineage (NCBI taxonomy): Eukaryota > Metazoa > Arthropoda > Insecta > Diptera > Psychodidae > Clogmia > Clogmia albipunctata. Next base: position 4,481 of record JXOV01006826.1, read on the forward strand.
GAGGGGTGATTAAAATAGAACAATATGTAAAAATGTTAAAATATGGATGACAATTAAAAGTACTAATTATTTAATCTAGGTTTCATTTTATGAGGCTTTCACTTTCTTTCTCGGATCCTTTCTGGCCATCTCCGGTGTAGAATGTATCGTAAATTCTCTAAACATTAACTGAAAGTAAAAAGCAATTAACACTTTATTAACTGATGCTCAATTTTACACAGAATTCAATTAAACAATAAATTTTTTCGTCAACTTACGATTTCTTCGTCATTTGGAATCCTTGAAAGCAAGTCCAGGACCTCATTATTTGGAACGGTGTGAGGTCGAACTAAGCGCCGGGAAAACTTAGCTATTCCCCATATCAAAAGAATAACTACGAATAAAATATTGATATTTTATTAGTTTTGATATAACACGTTACGAAATAATAACTTACCTCTGATAGGTACAAAGTGTAAGACAATCATCGCCAAAAATAGGAGAAGCGCCGCTAGCCATGTTAACTCAGGGACGGAATAATTAAAAGTACTGAAAATGTAAATAGAATGATAAAATTAGTTGATTTGAACAACAATAACATCTACCATTTAAATAATATACTAATACTATTTAAATAAAAGAACAGAGTATGTGTAAGATTAAGAGACATTCAAAGAAAATTTATATAATAGCCAATGTTTATTTTTGATTAATTGCAATATATAAGTGATTTATTTCATTTGCAATCGCGTAAAATGAATATTTAATTTTTCACATTTTGCGAAAGGAAATAAATGTATATAAATATAAAAAACACATCCCCATATATTTCTAAAGGAAATTAATATTAAATTTGTTTTTAATTAAATAAAAAGTTATAAAGATGCTAAGAAAATCCAGTTAAAAATGTTTGTCTGTTTTCTTTTCTGACTATCACCGAGAACCAAAATTTATACTTTAAATTTAAAAATATGAAAATTTTGTTTTAAAATACCATTTTAACGGAATTTAGAAGTAAAAAATAAAATCGATTTTAAATAATGAATTTTATAGCAACAACTTTTTTTCGACAAATAATTTTAAAATAAAAAGCAGCTCTTCTTTTATATTTATTCGATAAATAAGATACATGTGAGTGTACAACGATTTGTATGAAACCAATCAGCTCTAGTTTTTTGCTATTTTTTAAGCAAAGCCAAGTAAACATTTCCAACCGTAATAAAAATCTTTAAAGCCTCGGCCATAAAGTCTCAATCACTAGCAAGTAGGAGAAAGGGCTTTAAAAGAAATGAACAGTTAGCAAAGCAACTGAAATTGTCCATTGACCAGACCATAAACCTTTTCCGTCATTTACCTTAACATAAGAAAAAGAAGAAGCACAGTTGGTAGAGAAGATTATTTCTTGTTTTCAAATTTGACTCAATTTTATGTTTATTAATTTAGGAAGAACTACCGTGTATTTAATTAAATATTTTTCATTTAATTACGTGTGTAATTTCAATTAATATATTAAGTTTCATCTTAATATTTTAATTATACTCTGTTAACACAAATTAGAGAGAAAGGAAAAAAAGAATTAGTTTTCTAATTGATAAGTTCTAATGAAATTTTATTTTTCAATTTAGACAATAAATAAATTTAATCGACTAATAATTATTTAACAAACTTAATCACCTTTTGGAAGGTCAAAAATTTTAAATAGAAAGACTAATAATCGTAAATACAAAATCCAAAAAGGGTCTCGATAATCAAATAAATAACCATAATTTCTTTTGTACCTATTCTTAATTGTGTCTTTTATTTTGGAATTTCCATCAATTAGTGCAAAATTGTGAACGAGTACACTTTATTACAGTTGTAATTCGGAGAAGATAATCAGACTGAAAATTTGCCGCTCCATTCATTCATAATTTGTATATTTTCTTACTTAATGTGTTTTAATACATTTCGATATTATTACTCAAATTTTAATGAAGGACTGATAATCCGGTAAGATTGCACTTTTTTCGCCTCATACATTCATAATTTGTTTATTTTCTTCTTTAAAATGTATTCATATTATTACTCCACTTTATTTAACAGGTAGAAATTTCTATTTCAAAACATGTGTCTCTATCCATCTAATATTGGCTAAGAAATAATCACCTCAAGAGCAATAAGAGTCTTTAAAGTCTTTTCATTTTTTTCTGGGCTTTTAAAGCCTGGTGTAGATTTTTAAAATGATTGATAAGAGTTGCCTAAATTTACAGGTAGGCTTTTTAATCATAAGCGCTACATATATTTTTTTTATTTTGGAGACTTTGAAAAACTTACTTGACCTTGGTTTTCACACTTATTTCATCTAAGAAACCCATGATTTGACACACTGCTATTAATATATAATATTTTTTGTTTTAATAATAAATAGAAATGTTCCTTTACATGTTAAAAACAACACAGTTTTACCTATGTAATATTTTCAGAAAGAACAATATAAATATAAAAAGTTTCATGAAATTTATGACTTTTTTAATAATCGTCAATGCTTTAAATTCAACGTAATATGTTGAATTTAAAGCATTGACCATTATTAAAATTAAATTCTAAAAATTCTTGTAGTATTCAATAAATAACGATTGTTGTAAGAAATTACATTTCCTTATCGAAGTCTATGATAATAATGAGAATTACACTTAGACTACATAAAAATTACTTAAAATACTAAGTTAAAAACCTGCAAAACGATTAACATTAAATCTGAGATTTTTAATATCGATTTTAATAAGTGTAATGTTCAATTTACTAACTGTATTTTAAGAATAAAAAATTGAAAAAAATTGTATATTACTTTTTTACGCTCTCTCCCAACGAAGCCAGGAATCCGATGGTATTCTGGACAGTCTGAGACACTTCTTGGATCGCTTGAAGTCGCTCTTTGATTGTCTTTTTCTCCTCCTTTTCCTTATCATCGTCATCTTCATCGTCACTGGCCAGATCCAGTTCGTCAGCATGATCGTTGCCTGAAGACCCAGTCAGCCACATTACCAAATAGTTTTTGATCAAAAACATTAGCAACAGGGCTGGGATAGTGGAAATGGACAGGAAAAGACAAGCGACGACCCAAAAAGTGAGCGCAAAAACGGATCGCGTCGGATATTCCCATTCGAAGCAGCTCCTGCAAAAGAATTTAATCATTATATATCAAATTAAATGAAAAATAAAGATTGTGTCAATTAAAATGAATACAATTTTTCATTACTACACAACAACGAATTGTCAATCTCATTTTATTATGTCACTAAGTACTTAAGAATAACAAAAATCAAAAACCTGTCCAATTTTCTATTTTTTTAAAAATAGTTTAAAGGCACGAAACTTGGCTTTATGGTAATTTTTTGTATTTAATAAAAGTTTCATATTCACGATGGTTCCGCAAATATACTGCGGATAAGAAATAGTATTTTATAAGTTGATATATGGTATACACTCAAAGTTAAAAAATTTTTAAGAAATAAGTACAATCGACTCTCAAAAGTCAAACCTCCAATAATTCGAGCCTCTCCCAAGGTCCCTACAAAATCCCTTTGTATTTTTAACAAAAACCATACAATATTGTATCGGTAATTCGAACTCACCAGCGTCTAACACTCGACATTTCACAGTTGAATATTTGTTGTTGCAGCATTTTAGGTACCTTTTCTCTTAGAAAAAGTTACTGAGCAGTGTAAGCTGCAGCAATGGAACCACTTGATAATTCGAAATCCCAAAAATTCGAAGTTCCTTGGAGTTTCTAATTATCGAGAGTCAATTATATAAAAATTTAAATTTACTAATTAAAAAGGGCGCACAAAAAAATTAACACAACTTTTGAAATAATTTTAAATGTAAGATTTAAATTTATAGCTATTAAGTAATTGGGTGAATCGTAAAGTACATTAGTTCGTGTTTTATATAGTATAATAGATGGACAAATAACCGCTAGGATAACGCATGTAGGGTCATATCATTTTTATGAAATTTTTCAAGACTAATTGGCATATTTGCGGCCTTATATCCTCGGTAGCATCAAACATTCCATTTTTAAGGTCTTGAATCCATTCAAAAATAATTTTTTGGGATCTTTTAGGCCACAAATGTAATAATTCTTTTTAAGAACGAAGTTTACGAGGTTAAAATTTGCCTCATTAACTTACGAGGTTTTAGTCGAATTGGTCTACAAAATATTCATCAAAAGGTTATGGTCCTACACGCGTCCTGTGGGATATTTGCCTATATGTTATACAAAAACCCAACTAATATGCTTTGAGATTCACTTAACGGAATTATATTTATAGATTTAAAGCTCTCTTTTATAACTGATTCAAATTTGCGTTAATTTTGAGAAACCCTTTATTTTGCCTAAAGTATTTCTTGTAACATTTCCTGATATTAAGGATCACAATCTTTATTATCCAACATGATGTTGTATCCCTGATCGCGATCAGAACAACGGCTAGTGAATCTTTTACATCAAATTTTTCATCTATGAATCATGAAAACGCTTCCACTGTATTATAAAGAAAATGTAAACTTATTTTTTTTTTAATTCAATTTTGATTTCTAATTGAAATTTAAGCTTTCCTAATGTAAAATGTCTGCATTGTATCCAAATATCCAAAATATTTTAAACTTACTGGATCCAACGGCCGCAGTCAAGAACATACATTATAATGGCTTTCAGTCTTGAAACGTTCCTTAAAAATAATTGTCTTTTGAAGCGGGCCTCCTGTTGCACGAGCTTCTCTTCCTTCGGCTCCAACGCCCTTAAAGCTGCCCTGACCGGATTCCAGACGACGGTCATCTCGAGCAAAATTTGCGGAGATGATCCTTTTGCTCGATTGAACATCGTTTTATCCTTCAGAGCGTACCATCGCTTCTCCCCGTTTCGGATCCTCAAAAGAGGGATCACAATTCTGCCCAAAAACTCCACCTTGTGATCGCGATCTTCATCAAAAACTGTCACTTCCAAGGCGGAAGTCATGTCCTTGACGTTAAATGTGAAGATCTTATTCCAATTAGGAGTCAGAGTTTTGTACTCTGTTTGCGTTTGAAGTCTCGAATTGACTAACTCTAAAACGCAAAATGGATCCGATTTGCCGCCCAAATCCGCTGCAGCAAGTCCGGTGGCCCCAAATATTTTCACTGTCAAATGGCCAATGTCTCGCAGGTTCTGGAAACAGTTTCGCAGTGAATACTTCTTCTCCATAGTCAGCTTTTCGCGAGGATCTTCCTTGTACGAAGTTAAATCGGAAATAGTTTCAGAAGCAGTGGTTCCACTTATTGTCAACATTAGGTATACTTCTCCCGCGCTCTCGTCCAAAGGTTGCCAAAAACTGTGTGTCGATTCCCTCTGCATGTTTCTTAACCTTAAAGTAATAAAATATTAATCAATATAACGACATTTTCTTATGATAAAAACTTACTCAATTATGCATTTTCCCAACTGGACGTTTCTTCGCCAAACTGACACTTCCAGAGTCTGCTCTTCATCAAATAGGTGGAGGCTTTTAAAAATTAAGAACAATTACTTCTATTGTTTGTCATATTATTTGTTTTTTTTATATTCTTTTTAAAATACTAGTGTATGTTTCTTCTTTATAAACACATATTAAACAAAATCAATTAACATTCTTTTTTTATTAAAAAACGACTGGTAAAAATTTGTCGCTAAATAATTTAAAGGGAGTTCCAAAATTACAACAATTTCCGAATTTGTTATAAAAGAGAGATTTAAATACAATGTTATATATTCGTTAGGTTAATCATAATAGTTAATTATACAACAAGGACGATAAGATAAGCCATTATTAAACACAAGTGTGAGTGCCTTAAAGAAGACCCGAGTGCTTAATAATGCTTATCGACCGTGTTTTATACAAGATGTGATGCATTTTTTAAATAAATTTACACAAAAAATAATCGTTTTATTAAAAAATTGTTTAAGCGGTTCTAAATTTAAAATTATAAATATTTTGCATCCTTCTTTTACTCATAGCCGCAAGGCATAGTTAAAAAAATTCCGATAGGTGGTTTATTTTGAAATAAAATCGTTAATACTGCCAAATCAGTTGCGAAAATAAGATAATTATGAACCGATTTCTGGACCTTTAAAGAGCACGTGAATATTAGCGATGAAATTTTGACTATTTTATTAATCTTCTTGAAATTGGCGAAAGATTTTATCAAAAATTTCAGGATTGAATGATTAATCCACTAAACGGGGTTTGCTATTTCTAAATATGATATATTTTTATGTTTAAATACATATTATTATACAATATAAAATTACGTAAATTACGTATAACAATTTTTTGGTTGCTAAAATATCATATAAAATATTTAATTTTTTTTTTTCTTCAATTTAATATAAAAAATTTTAAAATCATTTTCAGTGATTAATTTCAATAATTTTTATGAAATTCCGACAAAAAATACAAAACGGATTTAATAAATTTAATTCCACAGAAAAACTTTCGCTCGGACCATTATGAACTTTACAGAGGAACGAATTGAAAGTTGCAATGTAAAAAGTTGTGCTATAGAAACGAATTTGAAAAAACAAATTTTAATGTCATAATATCAATTTTAAGCAGCAAAAATGCATAAAGTACATTAGTTAGGGTTTTGATAACACTTGTAGAACCATATCCTTTTGATGAATATTTTGTAGACCAATTCGAACAATATCGTCATTAGTGATTAAGTTCGTGTTCACCACGGAAACTAAGTTCATAAGCAGAATTGTTACATTTTGAGCTAGGAAAATCCAAGAATAGTAATTGAAAAGTCTCTGCATCTTTAAAGAAAGTAGGACTTGTGCAGGTTTTACGTATTTAATGCGCTATTAATCTAAAATTATTGTTTGAGCAAGACAAAAATTGGAAGGAAAATACGGACGATGTGTATTTTAAAAAAGGACACATAAAGAAATAATTATACAACGAAACCATTGCAATTTTGCAAGATACGTTTTTTGGCCACACTGTTCCTATTGAGTTGATCACAATTGAGCAAAATTTTCTTGTTATTTAACTCCTACAGACATAAGTTCTATAGATAGATAAGGTATCTTTTAATACTTTACAATCGATTCCAAGCCTAAGACTAAAATTTACGACGTTATCGCCGCAACTGTACTAGTTAATCTTAAAAAATTGATCAAAAGGATAAAGCATTCAAGCGTTGTACTTTAAGATTCACCTAACGAATTTGTTAAGATTTAAATCTTCCTTTTATTACAAATAGAGCAGCTACAATAATTTTGAAACACCCTTTATAATCATCAAACTTTGTATAGTTCCAATAAAACTTTTGATTGAAAAGTATATTCTAACTTTTAAAAGTTTAAAAGATTTAATGAAAAATCAATCGTTTTCAGACTATATTTGAAAATGAAATTTTTCGCAATTAAATAAATTGACTAAAATTTATTTTAATTTGAAAATGACTATTGAATAAGGAAGAGGAAATTGAAAATTTTTGTCATACGCCTTAAAGCGAATATTCCTTTCACCATAATTTGGGAGTTAAGCTTTAAAAATTATTCCCTATAACCATTCCAATTAATGTTTTTAATTTTTTCCAGCTTTTGGGAATAGATCGATATTAAAGTGTTTCTTGTTATAATTCGTCCTTTTTATGTTTTTATGGCGATAAAATAATAACGCATTGATCAATTGAAATTATTTTTTAAATTTAAGTTCATTAGTTAAATACAATTTTGGTTTTCTGCATAAAAAATATTATAACCGAAGTTATTATCTATTACCAAGATATTTAAATCCTAAGAGATATCCCAGTTTCGGAACTGAATTTTTTTGCTGACATCAGCTGGTCCAAGATATTTGAAACGTCACTTTTGCTTATATTTTGTTTTGGAAGCAAATTTGATTCATTTTGGTTGTTTTAAATCATTTCTTGTGATCAATTGTTTTTTTTAGTCCCGAAATGGAAGTTAAGGACTGTAAAAACATATGGAAATCGGGCTAATTGCCTCGGTTCTTTCGATTTCCAAGTGACTTTGGAGGACTACTTATGGAATAAAATTTGCCTCCAAAACAGAATGTAAACAAAAGTGACGTTTCAAATGTCTTGGCCGCTGAAAAACTGACAATATTAGGATATCTCTTAGGATTTAAATATTTTGGCTATTACTCACTTAGAGAATAACTTAAAACGGACTGACCTTAAACTCCAGTTTCTACAATTTTTAGGAATTTTTAAAACTATTTTTAAAATTTATTAGCCTATTTATCTATCATTAAAAGTTGTAAGCTTAAAAGATTTAACTTTGGGTTTACGGAAATTATAAAGACTTAAGAAGAACGGAGTATTTGAGCAAAATTTAACATTTTTTTTTTTTTGATGTATCAATTCCTAAAAATAGAAAAAAATGTACTTCTTTTATATTTTTAAGCTAAACCTTTTATTGAATAGACTACAAATATTGGGCAAAGAAATAATTCGTGTTATAAATGTATTCGTTCCATTTTACCGTTCTAAAAAATCAAAATTTGTGAAGAAGACCTAACAAAGGGGACCTTAAAACTTCATTATTATTTCTAAATTAACTTAGTTTTCTAGTTTTATGTTTTAAAGAAACTATAAACGTTTATAGTAATTAATTAAAACATCAATAAAAGGTCTAACACGTTTCTGACATATCATTGAAGTTTTGCCATCAAAATTAGACCTCATTTTTGGTAAGCGATTTGTCTCACAACTAGTATCCATTATTTTTATAGCTAAAAATATATGTTTTTGTATATATTTTATTATAACCTCCTAGTTTGAAATATACTTATTACATATTGACTAAATTTCAGATTATTATATCTAAAATATAAAGGTTATTGACTGTTTAAGAAGATAAAATGATTTTTTTTATAATGTAGAACTGTAAATTCTCAGTCTAAATAGATTTATTCGTAAATACTGTTATGGTAAACTGAAAATTTAATATGATTGAAAAAATATTAAATAACAAGAAAATGTATAAAAAAATAGTTTATTTAGGAAAATACTTAATTATAATCTTAGCTAAGATTTTCATTGTTTTTGTCCGCAATGTTAAATGTGAGATTTTATTGTTTTGTCAATTTCTCCAAATTTAAAAAAAATTAACGTTATAATTTTCATATGGGTAAATTAAGAATAAAATACAAAACTAATGAACTATTTTATAACAAAATACAATAAAAAAATAAAAGAGCTATTCAAAAGTTAAAGTGGACAAACTATAACAAGACACACTTTATGTATATCTGGACTCAACAGTGATTTATTTTAACTAATATTCCCATTTTCAGACGTGTGATTCGAATGGAGTCCGGAGTTGTGCTAAATATTCATCTGGATTTATGGTAGGTATGACAATTTAATCGCAAAAACTACCATAAATAATGAGCTTTTGAATTCGAAAATAATAATTACTTCTGGCACCAGAAGTTGTACCAAAGGCATTGCCGGTTCGACGCTGATTTACCCAGAGCTCGTATTGCAAAAACATAATGCCAGATTATTTCTATAAAGATTTATATTATATATTAAAAATATTACAGAGATTTTTCCGATAAAAAAATTTAACGAAAAAGGTTTAATTTGCTTATTCAATGGTATTGAAACCTGATAAAGATTTATTTACTTTGAGAAAAAGTACAGAAAAATAATCATTTTCAATAATGGTGAAGACGTCTGGTTGGTGATATTAGATGGCCGTAAGACCTAGGAAAGCCTAAAGGCACTCTAACCTAGAGGAGCTGTAAAATCTACAACTTTTGCATTTTTTAATTTTTTTTCTTTGGATTTGTGCCTCTGAAAATTATATTTATCTACAGTAATTTTTTCAATTCAATTAAAAATCTGGGCATTACAGGGTTAAGGTGTATAAAATATAGCAAGAAAATATTGACAAATAATATTAAATATCAACTAATGTAACTGCGTCAATGATTGACGTCTCATGTATCATTTTCCGCGAACTTATTAGTTTCTCTATAAATAAAAGTAAATATTTTCAAAGTAATTTAATATCAGAGCCTTACTCAAATTGTTCAAGCCATCGGAAACGCCAGGAAGTTTTGCTTTTGTATTTTTCATTTCCCAATCTGTAACATAAAACATAATTAATTGAAATTGAATAAGTGCAAAAGAGTAGTTCTTACCTAAACTTAACATAAGGTTCAGTGGTATTGCCATCGGCATCTGGTGGTAGTCCTCGTCCTTCAATCAACACAATTGTCACTACTGAGCTCCATATCTGAGACTTTAACCGTTTCGACGAATCCGCCAGTTTTGGGTTTCTCTGAAAATACTGCATATAAGTTTCTTAGATTAAATCAATTTTTAATGAATTTTCCTATTTCCCAAAAAATGCTTTTAAAGTTGAATTCCCAAAAAGTCATTCTCTTTAATAATTTAACAGACTTTCTATCATTTGGATTGATAAAGTATATTGAGTATTTGCATATAAACACAAGAGGAATGAAGACAAAAACACCATTACCCAACCAAATGAAAACAGTAAGAGAATTTCTAAAAAATACATATTTCCATGTCTATCTTAACTCAAAATATGCGCTGGAAATGAAAATCTGCAAAAACATCTTGTTTTTAATTTCCTGGTATTTGATTTAAATTTATAATTTAATAAATGTTCGAAATGGAATTTAAATTTCATGTAGAGTGAACTTGGAAGAAATGCCATATTCTAGTGATTATTTTCCCTAAATTTGTGACTAATATATTTTTTAAATAAAAATTTAGTGCTAGAACATCCGCATAAAAATTATCGGAGAGATGCCATATCTCTCAAACTATTGGCACAAAATTGCAAACATGTTAAAACTCTCAACAACAACGCTTTAATAACAACCGAAATAACAATTAACGTAGGTCTATATGCACTTTCACCTTATCGAATGCTATCCACGGCCAGGTAATGGACACATTTTAACTAATAATTATTAGAAAACTAATGGTTTTATACTGATTATAAGGGTTTAAATTTTTTAGGCAATACGAGGAATTTATTTTCTTATAACTAATGGGAAGTACCGCTAAAATATCAAAGGGTGAGTTGTATAAACTTATTTTAATCTCAAGAAAGGGTTATCAGTGAAGAGATAAAACACCCTCACAGCATTTTGGTAGGATTAATATAGTCTGAAACAAAATAACAATTCGAAATAAATGTTTGTATTACCAAATCCACCAGTGTATAGACTTATACTGCCCTAGTGTGCGGTGCTTAATAACGGGTTCAATAAACACTTTTATCCTATCCCATTCTAATCCTTTTCTAGGTCTTATAAATGACTTGAATTACTGTATGGAAATACTTTATCGTTTTGCGTAAACAACAATTTAATTAGGGCCAGAAATTGTATTAGGCAGGGAGAGCCAGAGCGAGGAGAGAGACATATGACTGTCCCCAATTCCTCCGATGATACGTTATCGTGCATCGTTACAATTATCTTATTCATGTAATTGTATATGGATAAGGGTTATAATATCCCAGTGGGTTCTGCGCCAACCAACCAATACCAAACCACATAATCAAAAATCTTAACTAAAAAATTCAGCCAAAAAATCACACAAATTAAATTTACACGAACAAGTACCGGAAAGACGCTGAGCTGCTTTCAAGAGCTTTTCCAACACAGAAAAAATATACATTAATCTTTTCCCTGAAAGAAATGGCTTCTCTCCTTAGTTTACCTTATGTAATAGTTATTTCTACAACAAGGATGATAAGATAAGTCACACAAGGGCTGTTTTAAGGCACGAGCAAAACGAGTGCCCTAAAGAAGGCCCTAGTGTTTAATAATGCTTATCGACCGTGTTTCATACAAAATTTTATGCATTTTCAAATAAATTAACACAAAATTTTTAAAATTCTTTAAAATTTTATAGAGATATATGTGATTCTGTTCCACACACTACCTATATCTGTTGCTCAATGCGGGAAAAGGATAGAACAATCCTAAATTAAAACTAAATTTAAAATAACCAAATAAACCAGTGTATCGATTTTGAAATTTTGTTAAACTTTAATTTCATTGCACCAATCATTAACCAATTAGGAGAAACTCTTTTGGTAATGGCTTTTGATTTCTTCGACACAAATTCTAATATTTGGGTAATAGTTTCCAATGCTGTTTATCTTTCTATGGTATTTCTTAACAGAATGTTGAATTGAAACGGAATTTTTAAATATAGATAAAAATCTATAACTGTAATCTAAGAGTGTCGGATAATGTTCGTCAATATTTAACAATGAAACCTTCAGTATCAAAGTGACTTTTTATATAAATTGATGAATTTCCTTGACTTGAGCTATAAAAACAACTTTGTCAGAGTAAATTTGTATGTCATATCAATTTTAAGCTACAAAAACTCTTTAATGTACAATGTAGACCTATACTACCCTACTGGTCCAATAAACACTTTTATCTTACCGCAATTCTTTAATTGTCTTTGAGCTCCTTTTAAGAGCTCTCAAACATAGAAAAATATACACTTATCTTTTTCCACTATGAATTAAATGGAGTATGGCGTCTCTCCCAAGTTTACTCTACATAAACCAAAAACGAAATGTAATTTATAATAACCACAGAATAATCTTTTTCTACTAAAGAAAAAAGTAAACTCTTTAATATATGATACATTTTACAAAATATTTTAAATTTTTCTTAAATCTAAAACTCATTTTTTAAAAATTATTTCAAATACAATAAACGCGCACCACTTAGAAGGGCAGCAAGCTACATTCATACAAAAAAGAACAGCTTGCCTTGTTTGAAACTCTTTTTCAAACTCTGTTTTAAACTAACTGCTTTGTGTCTGGAAATTAACAAATTGACACGTTCGCCACGTAGTAGAATATTTTTGAACTAAGTGAATTAAATTTAAAATGGAATTTTTTTTCTTTAAAACACGTTTTAAACAGGATCTGGAAGATGTGTCATGAATAAAATAATGGCAGTTATCAGATTTTATAGTAAACCTTCTTAAAATTTTAGTTTTACAAAAATTTCAATTTAAATCCATTTACGACACCAATACGTATGTGTCGTGTACAAATATAATTTTAATATTATTATTTCTTTACATTGTCTTTCGCCGCGGTTTAGCTCTATTATGGCTGTGGCACCAAAACGTCATATATTTTGTTTGTGTGGGGCCCGGGTAGTTTGTATGAAATTGACTCGGGCACCTGTTAATAAAATACGCTTAATAAGCGTAAACCACCTAGAGTCAATTTCATGTTAAAATGCAAATATATGTAGGTATGGGGCCCGTCTTGATAATATAAATTTCCCTTTTAATTTCTGTAAGGAACATGGGGGGTCTCAACCAACGGGTTTTCGACATTTCGGTGACTTTGTTTTCAGTGTATTATTAGTCAATCAATGACACCTAGACCAGTTGAAATAGGATCCAGTCAATCCTACCCGCCCAGGGATAAAAACCTTGATTTCAAAGAGGCAGCCGGATGCATTAACACATCGGCCCCGATTGCGTCTTGATGGCGCAGTCTTATTATTATTAAATCTTTCGAATTTTTAAAAAAATAATAATTTATTAAAATTTCGAAATATATTTCCAAATATTTATATAACTGTCCAGAAATCCTCAAACCAATAAAATTCGTTTACTAATTTTATTAAAGAAATAGAGAATTTTAATCAAAACTAGTGCACATTTCCATTTAATTAAATTTTAAAACTAAAAAATTAGAGCATAAATTTTGCAAGTGGAAAATGAAAAGGGACGTGGAATAAAAAGTACTTGGCCCTTTGTTTTATTGAAAAAGAATCGTGTTTTAGTCCCTACTCCTGCTTTTATAATTCAAGATGAAAATGATGAAATAAACATGAACGTTATGTACTTTCACATTTACATTATGTATCAAGGTCCTTGAGATATAAACACCATTGATTATGACATCTGTTCGGTTGAATAACATTGAAAGAACATTTCATCATTTTATGAGTAAAATCAATGTTAGATCTGTATGTAAATATGTTGATAACAGACTGATATTTGATAAAATGATAAAGGGATTTATTAGATAACGAATCGTTTGCATATAATTTTCTCAACGCAGAGAGATTGATATGCTTTCAAATCCTAATCCATTTATGTTTTCCAGTTAATTGTTATTTATACAATTAGGAAAACGATACTTTATCAGTGTGGTTTTTTAATATTACAGATTTACCGAGTGTTCCATGAACAAAACAAAATTAAACTAGTTATTTTTGCTCTTGTTACTGCTAAAATAAAATTTTTATAAATGAAATCCTAGGTTCTGTGAGTAATAAATTAATTTTACAAGCCCCCAAGCTTATGAAGTATTAAATTTTTTTAAAATTCGTGAAATTATTAGAATAAATAAAGGCGGAATTAGTCTTAGAAAAATTGATGACAACTATAGTGTCCCGGGCGTAGCGTATCCAAGGCGACAATTTGGCTGATATTGATTGTTTTTATTGCTGATGGTAAAATTCATTAATTTCAATTACAGAATTGTGTTTTTATTAATATCATCATGAAGATTTCGCAGGGAACTTAAAATTTATACACAATATTACCCTTAACAACTCACAAATGTAAGTATAAAATAGTTTTTACATATTTGATGCTTAAAATTTATAATATAACACTGCAATTTTCAAAGTCGTTATTATAGTACAAGTGCTTTAAAGAATTCTCAAAGCACTAGTGCTATTATTTTATTAATTATATCTGACCTCAGTAAACGAATTTATATAAGAAGTTACTTTGATACTGGAGGTTCTACCCTTAAATACTGTTATATTTTGACGAACATTGACGGATACTGACGAATATTATTCGACACTCTCAGATTACAGTGACGGATTTTTATATTTAAAAATTCAGACTCAAATCAACAGTTTGATATGAAACAGAAATATTAACAACATTAAAAACTATTATCCAAAAACAAAAATTTGTGCCGTAGAAATCAAAAACGATTAATAAAGTAATTTCTCTCAATTTATTAATCGGTTCAATGGAGTTAAAGTTTAATTAAATTTCAAAATCGATACACTGGTTTATTTGAATTTATTTTTAATTGAGGAATGCTCTTTCCTTTTCCCGCATTGAGCAACAAAGGCAAATATAGTGTGTGGAATGGAGAAACATATATTTCCATAAGAATTTAAAGAAATTTAAAGATTTTGTTCATCCTCGAGGTCGTGGGATCAAATCCCGGCCGGATATTTTTTTAGCGCGAAAAAGTTTCCATTTGTGTATATCAATAACATTGCGAATTAATAATTTGTAATGGCGCAAACAAATAAATGAAATGGGCGGATTGACTAGATCCGTTTACAACCGGTCTTAGGTGCTATTAATTGACTACTAATATACTGAAACATAAACGGTCACGTAAAGTCTAACACCCGTTGGTTGAGGTTGAGACAACCCCTAGTTCCGTCGTGAATGTCGTGGGAATGGTTTTTTTATTTTTTTAAAGATTTTGTGTTAATTTATTAAAAAATGCCGAAAGTCTTGTATAAAATAGGGTCGACAACCTTATTAAACACTCGAGTCTTCTTTAAGACACTCACTTTAAGGCACTCACTTAATAATGCCTTATCGACCTTGTATAAATAACTATTGTAACACTTTGAAAGGGTTTTGAAAAATTGAGAAAAAAAAACATAACTTGATTCATTGGTCAGCGCTATAAATGCAAAAGTTCTATCTCCACTATAGAGTATTTATTACATAATTTATTGATGGGGGTAGTAAGACAATTCGAAATATGTATTTCAAGAATTCCGAAAAATTAGGTCACAATGTGATAGTAGGCAACCAGTAGCTCTCATTGAAAGTCTAAAAACCCTGATTTCAAATTATGACAAAATAGTATAAAAAATTTAAGAGCTCAAATAGCTCAACATAGCTTAATAGCTTGAGCTATTAAGTGCCATAGTTAACAAACGACTCGACGTATTTAAGCCAAACCATGCTGTTTTAGAAATTCCCTACATATCGTTCAAACATCGCATATGTTTTGAGCATACATTTGTAAGTCGTTAAGGGTAATAATTGGGGTAACTTTGAAGTTCTTATGAGAACCGGTTTCAGAAATATCAAAGAAGTTTTTGTATTCTTTAAGGTACAAGTTCGTCGATAGAATCAATAAGAGTAGTAATAAATGTACTTAAAAACACATGATTGAAATAAAAATTACCTGCTCTTTATCTTCCTGTGTTCTGGGCCAGAGAGTGACATTGAGTTTGATTTCGCCCAGGGATCGGTTGGGTCGGAGGGGGTCTTGCAGTTTAAGGGTTACATCCTGCGCCCTGCAGAGGTCTAGGGTGATCAAATCTAGAATGGCCGAGCCCATAAAGTCGTCCTGGAGGCCCCAGTCGTAGTCAAAGACCTTAATGTTGATGGGCTGGAAGGGGTCTTCGATGGGCACGACGAAAGTCTCGTCCCAAACTGGGTTCAAGTCCCTGTGCAACGTTTTCGATTTGTGCAACAATCTTCCGCCCAGTTTAAATTTCACATAAGGATCGCTGCTCCCGTTCTTGTCCATCGCCACTAAGTCGTGTCCACTCAGCAGGTGGATTCGTAGCTGGAAAAAGGCATGCTGTCTCAGGGCGATTTCCCGCCTCTTCCTCATATCGTCGCATTGCAGAAATTCCAGATTGATCTGACTGGAACCGGGTTGGGAATCGCCCTGGTTAATAGGGTTGAAAGCGTTGTTTAGGACAGCCTCAGGCTTGGTGGGAATCTCCGCTCGGACTAGGGGAGAGTCTCCTATGGTGGTGGCTCGGTGGCGACGCGGAGACTGGGGCGTCACCGCCGAACTGCTGTGCTCCGAGCTGTTGTCCGCCGCATAGTCCGTGCTATCCCTCGTCTCCGCAAAGTCGTCCGCCGGAGACTGTCTGCCTCGCTCCTTGCTCCTGCCCCTCGACAGCCGGTGCTGGGAAATAAGATGCAAATACATATACATTGTTATTCTAAAGTTGTTTTACTTATGTTCTAGTAATTAGAAAAAACCCTAAGATAAACTGAAAAAGGCTTTTGTCCTTTTTAAGTATTTTATTTTAGTCGAAACGAAATTGGGCGGAAAGAACATATTTCATGTTGGTATAAGGCGAAAAGGGTTGTTCAATAGATATACATATGAACATGGCTTTAAGTGACGAGAATTTCGCTATGAATTATGTTTATAATAAATATTGCACATAAGGTTTTTTATTCTTTTAAGTGCTTTTGAAATCTAACATGAAACATAACTTTAATAAAAATTGAAGTTTCTTAAGACGCCATGGATAAGCATAAAGCACTCGCTCGTGAATTAAAGTTCTTAAGAAAGACTCATCTTATTATCTTGTTGTTTAAATTACTTTGAAAGTAGAGCATTTTTATATTTGAAGTTGAAAAGTTACATATTACTCTACCCTTGACCAAATTTATGTCCAATTATCGTTATCATCCCTCGATATTGAACTATTTTTCTTAAATCCGGCATTTTCTAAAGTAGTTTCATGTATGTATATTCAGCCAAGAGCTCTTACTCGTAAATTGTAACTCGTTGATTTTCTTATTATTTACACTAACCTTGGAATTCTAGCATTCGACCCTGTTTGCAGTGGACTTTAAAAGCTCTGTCTCGCACTTATTATTTATCTGATAGTAATGAATATGATATCATTTGATAGACAATTTAATGAAGTTTAATATTCAAAAAGTTACGTTAGAAAAGTATACGACCTTTATTTTGAATGTTTGATTTTTATAATTTGGTTAATCATTTTTTCTGTGTTTGACTAGTTTGCAATCTACTTTTCGTTAAATTAAATAATAGAAGTCAGGAAATATGGAAATTAGACACACAAACGATTAATTTGAACAAATATCTAATTTTTGGCCAAAATATTGTGTGAAAAAATAAATTTTGGAAATAATAAGAATAAACACTAATAATTTGTTCATTTTAAGTTATAAAACGAAATATTTTAGTATCAAAATATATAATGTCAATACAAAATTTTCTTTGGTAGGAAGTTCACTGCGCGTCATAAAATGGGAATAACTTCATGAAATATCTTATAAAAACTTTATATAATTTAATAAAAAAATAAGAATATTAACAAACTGTATTTAAAACTATATATTTCTGATTATAAGCAGTATGTTTCATTATTAAATATCTTTAGTGCTCTGTGCTCCAGAAACTTAAGAAATCACTAAGGGATAAAATCACATTCTTCCGATATACAAAAACTGGGGCTTATAAGTTTTATAAATGCAAAATATATTTCGAATTAGTCCATTTTTAAATTTGGATATCCTAAGGGGTTTAGAATTTAAGGCTTGCCGTGCAGCAAATGCTTGACAAATACTTTGAAACAGCCCTTGATTTTGAAAATTTAAGATTTATGTCTTATTATTGATTAGTAGTTAATGTATATTGTTTGATATGGTTTTGTAATAAGATGTCAGATTGTCAGTACTAACAATCTAGATTAATGGATGTAGAGACAGTTGTACTGTGGCTTAATTTACGGAGAAGAATATATTCATTATTTTTGCCTACAATAAATTGAGTCAAAGAAAAAATTGTCGTTTGTTTTATTTACTTCATTATCTTCATAAATAAAGAAGTTTCTTTTTAAATGAATATTTAAAACAGTCATAAATCGTCATTCGAATTTGAGAAGGCCATTTTTCTCATGGTCGTGTTTTGAAGGTTATACATATATATTCAAAAAATTTGTATATATTTTCTCATAATTCGAAATATGGATCCCTAAACTTCCAAATATAGTTACTGGCGGCCTACTATGACATAGCGACCCAATTTTTCGAGCCGTATATAGTGAAGAATAGATTACCAACTATTTCAGTTTAAAAAATCACCAAAACCTCTCTCTTGTTGGCGCATTGGGAGAAAATATGCCCCCTGTCGTAAAAGGATGAATTGCTGTATGGGAAAATTCGCATGTCTTTTTTAAATTATTTGCAACAAACCTATAATTTTGTTTTATAGTGCATACGATGGCCATTGATAAGACCTTTCTTCGTGCCAAAAATAATTGAGATCAGATTGATAGACTCCGAGATATTAACTAAAATTTAATCGAATACCCCTGTCGTAAATGGATGAAACGCAGTGTATATCCTAATTCAAAATTTAATTTAATTACTGTTTTTGACATAGTTATAGCTGAATACACTCTTTCACTATTAATTCACAATTTCTCATACAATAGGTTTAACCTGATCGGGATTAATAGATAAAAACTGTAAGGCTCGAAAATCTTGCTTTTACATGTACTTATTAATTATTGTATAAAAAATACTATTAAAGCAGATAAACCCTATAATTTAACTTATATTAATAGTTAACATATTGACTATTGAAAATATAAATAAAACTACATTACAATAAGTTATAAAAAAAAAGTTTTAAAAAAGTATTTTTTCTTCTGTCTAAAAAGACAACAAATAACAATAACTTCATTTCAGTTCACATTCTGTTCAAGTACATGAAAATACAAATATTAGTATAATATGTACATTAAAAATTTGATCAACAATTTAGCATAATGGATTTTAATGTATTTATAAAAATATTTAAGTATATTTTGATATTTCAAATAGTTCAAATACGGGTTTGCAACTTCACGCAAGCTACACCCGTATACTATATGTGTAAAATTCAATTCTTAATTTTAGTATTAAAGAAGAAGAGGTGAGTGAAAGTTATAAAAATACTTTAACAAAAGGCTTTGTTTTGGTGAGCGGCCGAAATTGACCCACTCAAAGTGTAAAGTTTCGTACGGGACATTCCAATAGTTTTCAAAACTTTTTGTGTGAGCAAATAATATATAAATCGTTATAGAAATATTTAAGCCTTTTTGCTATTCAAATGAATATAATTAATAAAAATCCTTTAAAATTTAAGGTCAAAATATTCAAGGAATATTATGGCTGTTTTCAGATTTAAAATCAGTATATAATGTATTTATTTCTCATGCTAAACTTGGACAAATTCTTGATGTTTTGGAATTCAAAGAAAAACTTTTGAAGTTCAAAAACTTGAAAATGTCATGATACGCCTTTAATATCAAATTTGTAAATTTCGTCAGCAGTCCAATATAAAGTTTTGAATTAATTACTTCTTTATGAAAACGTATATTTAATTAAACTGACATTTTTAATGAAATTTTTAAATATCTTTATATAAGTCTGTTGAAAAATGTTTCCATTTTAGAAACTAATGCTTCCTCTAGAAACTGTTTTATAATCGTACAGTATAGAATAATAGTATATTTGATAATGAGTGCAGCAATAACCGATTTAACAGGTTTATCGAACTTTATTTTGTGTAATTCTGAAAAAAATATTTATTAATCGATAATTAAAAATAAAAACCGTTCACAACGGTTTTTTCGAATTGTGGAACAACAACTCTTAACGAAATTTTCAAATTAAAATATTTAAATAATAAATTTGATTAC
Organism: Clogmia albipunctata; assembly: GCA_001014945.1. Taxonomy (NCBI): domain Eukaryota; kingdom Metazoa; phylum Arthropoda; class Insecta; order Diptera; family Psychodidae; genus Clogmia; species Clogmia albipunctata. Next base: position 24,994 of record JXOV01006826.1, read on the forward strand.
GACAACAATATGTAATTTCCTTACATTGGTGACTATTTGCTTGCAAATTTTGAAATATTACCGCTTATTAGGACCACGGTTAATAGGAACAATCGCTTTATTGGGTCAAAATGGCTAGGAACGGATCGGCCATATATAAATACATTAAAAATTCATCGCTTAATGGAACCAAACCCATCGCTTTATAGGACCGTTCTGTGGTCAAGATCATTACTACAAGGAGTTGGAAGAACAATTGCAGGTGACGACAACTCAGTCTTTTGTTTAATTTTATTCACACCAATCTTGACCATATGCTCTGCGCTTATTTAATCGACTGACATGGTGAAAAGAGTAAGAAAAATTGCAAAAAATCGTCTCCTCACATG
>JXOV01006828.1:8206-28820 GCA_001014945.1 Clogmia albipunctata
GAATATTTCACACTCGTTTCACTCGTTAAAAAACAATTGACTTTACACCCTTGTAGCACAAATAACTATTTTAATTGAGAAACTAGTTATCGAATTTATTGCTTAAATTTATATTGGTATCAATTACATATATCATTTTAGCAAAACGAACAAGTTAACTAAATATCTTAAATAAATATATGTTTATAATAAAAAAAACAATTTCTTACCTTTAATATTTCCAGCGAAAGCACAACATTTGTAAGGGTATGAATTTCACTTTGAAGCCAGCACTGATCCAGGATTGTTCCATCGAATTTGGACAGATAAACCAGACTCTCACAGATGGAGAAATTTCTCCTTAGCGCCTTCATTGTCAAATAATGATTAACATCATTGTTTTGTATCGAAATCTCTCCTTTATCCTTAGGGATATCCCCAATTTGATGACAAAGCCACACGGCTATTTGCTTTGGACATCCCGTTTTATTTCCATTCTCAATGAAATTCATTGTAAAGTTTTTACAAAGAAAACTCTTAATACTTTCCACGATTCCAAGGATTTTCATCGGCTCCTCCGTAATTTGAGATTTAAACAACTCGTTTAGAGTTTCGAAACATTGCTTGTTCAAAGTTTCTTGAATTGTACTCTCCAATTTGGTATTCGAGTCTCCTAAAGTTGAGAGAAATGTTGAGGCGAATTCTAATTGCTTCAACGCCAGTATAATTGATTTTTCTCCTTCAATTTGCAGTTTCTTATTGAAAATTATCCTGAATAATTTATCAAGGACAAGAAGAGCAGATTCATCTAAGATGATTTTTGATTCTTCGCTTTTTCTATTATCCTTTAAAATTGATGAGGTTCGAATTGGAATGAAAAGAGACTTAAATTTGAAATAATCTATTGTCCCTTTCACAATTTCACTGAATTCATCATTTTCCATCTCGTTTTGATCTTTAACCTCTTCTTTAACATGATTATTAAAGACAAGGAATATAAATTCACAGATAATCTCATATTTAATATCTTTCATAGCTAAAATTCCTCCAGAAGAGTTTAAGTAGTTAATTATAAGATCAGTTGGAACGATTAAAAGTTCTCCATTGACGTGGAAATTTGGCGCTTGAAGGATTCTATTCAACATTTCCAGATTTTCACCACTTAACTCCAATTCCAATATAAATTGAAACAACTTTTCAAGGATATTAAAAGGCACAACTTTGAATTCAATTAAAACTGTTAGAATTTTTATATGAAAAGTGACTTGATTTTTCATCAAACATTTCACTAATATTTCGACAATTGGTTCCCATTCCTTTATATTATTCGGTAAACTGTCCTCCAAAAGGCTTCTGCACAAATTCAAATACGATTTCCACTGACTTTCATTGGTTAAAGTCTCGAAAATCTCCGCCATTATCCTTAAAATGTGATTTCTTTCTTGTGATGTCATCGATATTTGCGGTTTAAAGTTAAAAATGTCCGATAAAATTAGAAACCACCTCCAATTGAATGTGTTCTTATCCTTTATGGTTATTTTATCGAGAATTTGTTCAAGTGGTGATGTTGTCTTGACCCTTTTCAGACTTGGTTCCGAATCTCCTTCGTTATAATTATCGAGTGTCTTGTTGTTGTGAAAGTCCTGAAATTAAAAAAATAAATTATATTGTTAATTGAAATGTAGGAAAGTACAATAGTAGAATAGAATTAAAGGCAGGGTGAAGTTAGGACTTGGCATGATGACATAAAGGTAGTACATTCTCAAAGAAGGCGGAGACTTGTGACGTCACTCGATGACAACTCATTTGAAACAAAAGGTGAATTTTTGTGGAAAAAGTGTTGTTTTGGTAATGAATATCAATTTAAATCCTTAAAATAGTAATGTAGTCACTATGGTTGTTCAGGAGTGAACTGAAATTGGTCGAAATTGACTTGATCTTGATAGTGGAAGAGCGTCGAAATAATAGATGTGCTCGTTACCGAAAATCTTTCACAAGTGCTTTTATTTGCAAAACTGATCGTCTTAAATACTAAAAAATATACACAAATATTGGCCCAGAATAGGGGCCACCAAGGGAGAAAATAATATGATTTCCAAGAATAATATGTCCGTTAATAATATTTTCAAGAATCTCATATCCGTTAATGCAGGCAAAAGTATTGAATTCCATCAAACGGCAAACGTCCGGATTGCGGAAAGTGCTGTTTTGTTCACATTAGAAAGACGATGTTTTGGTTTGTTTCTAACTGCACGGTGGTTATGAAAGAATGTTCGTAATGCATTCGAACAATCGTAAAAACAAAATGTATGCTATTTAAAAAAAAATTTGGATTTTGAACGTAAATCAGTGCGATTCCTACACTTATTGAGCGATATCTACAAATACCGCAATAGTTTTGTGAACATTCTTAATTTAAACTATATTGTAAAAAATCCTAGTCCAGTTTGGACTATGTTTTTTATAACAAATTCTTGTTCTTCGACAGCTCAACAACCGTTACCAATCTAGGTCTAGTTAATTAGTTTTACGTCTGTCTTGTGGCCGATGTGGTAACGCATCCGGCTGCCTCTTCAGAGTCAAGGGTTCGATCCCTGGGCGGGTAGGATTGACTGGGTCTTTTTTCAACTGGTCTAGGTGCTATTAATTAACTAATATTACACTGAAAACAAATAGTCACCGAAATGTCGAAAAATCCGTTGGTTGAGGTTGAGACTCCCCATGTTCCTTACAGGAATTGAAATGGAAAAAAAATCAAATTTTTCAAATCTATTCTTGTGCCAATCTTATACAATTGATAATTTAATATTAAGTTTACAAATCATTATTTGTTATGATGTACTGATGATTCTATATACGAGTCTATTTATTGACAGGTTTTTGCCACCGAAACAGAACACATATACTACGAAGAAGATCATCCTCTTCTCTTTTACAATTTTCATTTCATGACAACCAATAATAAGTATTATAGAAAGATCCGGTTTATTTCTTCGATTCTATACACTCAAATCTTTGAAAGCAGCCTGAATTCGAACAAATAGTGTTGACGATACTAATTGATCGACAGTTAAGTCCGAGAATATTATTTTTTGGTATATTTAAACAAATATTAATCATTAAAAGTTTATACAGGAAAATGAATTTCGAAAATAAAAAAATCACTGCATTACTGGGATTTGAACACACGAGTCTTTTTTTGTGACACGGCGCTTACCAATTACTCTAACCCTTTAGGAATATTTAGAAAGCAGCAATTTAAAATCTGTTTTTAAAATCTTAAAAATGCTTTAAAAATCAAAACATTTTGTCTATGAATTAAGGAAAATCCCTTTAAATTCCTGCTAGAAACATGGGCGATCTGAACCTCAAGCAACGGGTTTAGACTTTTCATTGACTATTTGTTTTGCAGTATATTACTAATCAATTAATAGCTCCTTCGTGTACTAAATGCTGGATCCAGTCAATCCGACCCGCCCAGAATCGGAACGCATGGATCTGACGAAGCAGTCGAGGGCATTTTATTTTTATTTTGGCGCAATTATTTTTTTAATAAATTCTAATTAATTAAAATAAAATAATAAAATATTATAAAAATACAATGTTTCGCCCTTCACAAGAGACGTAACATTTTTGAATATAAATACATTCAATATAAACCTATCAATAATGGCTATTTAACTATAAATAAAAATGAACTCTTTTAGTTAGTATTATTTTAAGACAATAATCTATAAAACTAGTAATAAGGAGATTTTTTGAATCACCAACATATAAAAGCAGTATTTGGTATTATGGGCAAGTTACTAAAAAATCATTAAATTAAATAAATAATTACAAAAATTACTTACCAAATAATACAAATACGAAACAAATCTCACAAATTCCTTGGACATCACATCTTTTGCATATTTGGATTCATTCAGGTAGTCCATTTCAATATCGACTACAGATTTGTATTTGGCTCTTAGATCCAGCCACTTATCATTGCCGTACATTAAATTAACCCCTTGAGTTTCAGGATGATCGTGGAGAACACAAATAAAGTAGAGAAAATTGAAAATCGTATGCTAAAAAGGAATAAAACAAATAATTATCGAAAAATTTTAGAAAAATCTTTGGAATTACCTTCATTTCTTCACCCAGGTTCGAATTGTAGGAACTCAAAAGATTATTGCTAATACTCTCTGTAAAGGAGCACATTTCCGCTCGATAGGAAACTGAAAGCTAAAAGAAAAAGCCTTAAAATATAAGTTATTAAAATTTATCTTTTAATAAATTTACCTTCACTGTTAAATGGAAACTAATTTTAATAGCTTCATTTAAACAATGTTGTCGACTAGCGTTTGCAAAAAGAGTTTCCACGAAAGGCACAAAGTCAACTAAATCATCGGCAAGATAGGAATATTTCGTCCCCAATTCAAGGACCGTTAAAATAAACTGGAGACTTAAATTTTTAGTGATGTCATGGCTTTTTTCTGGCAATTCTTTTCCCATTTCCAAAAGACCTAAAATAAAAGGATTTAAACCCACAATCCTTTTCAAAGGACTAATATTTACGCTTCCAAATTGCCTTATCAATGTTGTGGAAGTTGGAATGATTATCTATGGTCAAGTAAAGTTGAAGCGTTCTCAAAAAGTCGGATCCACATTGTCTGACGAAAAAAGGCTCGTCAAACAGGATTAGAAACTTTTCAAAAATAACACTGGTTGGTATTCTGTTAGAATAGACTGTATTGGAGGAAATGAGGAGATTCTGGATGACTGTTCTGTAGGAAAAGACCTTATTATCTGTCCTTTGAGATTGAGTTTGTTCCAATCGATTTGAATGCTAAAAATAAAGAAATATTTATATGAAACTATAACAAGAAATTATAGAAAATACCTTTAATAACCCCTCAAAGACATTTAGAAAGATTTCCTTTGGATTCAAGGTCGAAACAGTGTCTCCTGAGAGCAAATCCTGGACCGTTCCAGAAGACGAGTCAAAAAGGAGTTTCAGCTGGTCGACAGCTTTATTTCTGATTGTCACCTTATCGGACCGGACTTCAAAGCTACAGTCCTCTAATTTGGTGACAATAGAGTCCCAATTATCCATTTTATAGCCGATTTAACCGATCATTGGTTCCTTCAAAAACCACTGACGTTTAAAATTGGCGCGAACTGTCTTTTTGACAGCTAATTGTATACATTACAAAATTGTTTACAAAGATTTTATTTTAGTGATTTTTCTTAATTTTAAACAAAAGCCAGTGTTTAAAGGAACAAAAATGAGTTCCTCGATAATTAAAGAGTCAAGTTTTGTTCTAAACTTGGTCGACACGGACATGTGTCGGCTGTGTTTGGCCAAAGACCTATATTACTCTCAGAGGATTTTCGGGGAAGATGGCCAGGAGAATGACATCAAATCCAAGATCGAGACCCTCCTACAGACCGAAGTGTTCTTCAACGACAACTGGCCGCAGATTGTGTGCCGGCATTGCAGTGAAAAATTGACTTTATTTCAGTCCTTTTTCGAAATGGCCAAAAGCACTGAGGGTATTTTGTTGGACAAATTTGGTGGCCAGAGACTAACCCTGGATTATGATGTTACAAATATTGAATGCCTGAACACTGAAGAGGGGGAGAGTATATCAATTATGGAGAGTATTGAAGAGTTGGAAGAGAAAATTGTTGAAAAAGATCAACTTATTGAATTGAAGGAAGTTATTGAAGAAATTGAGGAACCTGTTGAATTAATGCTTGAAGATCCCCCTGAAGATCAAGAAGACGAAGACTATGATTCTAAAGACGTATTAAAAGTCAGTAAAAAGCCTTCAAAAAAGGATAAAAAGGCTTCAAAAGTTGAATCTCCGACAAAATTATCAGACTCTTTTTCAACAAAATGTGGACTTTGTTCTTACAGTGGCCCAAGTTTAGAGTATTTAGAGACTCATTTTGGCAAAAAACATAAAAAAGAATCCTTCTTTGTTAAATGCTGTGGGAAAAAGTATGACAATTCACCTCTAATTAGGGAACATTTTGATTTCCACAAAAGGAAAAGAGCTTCACCAAGAAAACTTTCAAAAAATCAGTCCCCTTCCAAAAATCAATCAAAATTAGCTCGTGAATCATGTAACCAAGTATCTCCAGACCAAAAGCAATTAGCAGAGCATAAAAGTGATGATAATAAAGAGCGGTTCCTTTGCGATCAATGCGATCGATCCTATTCTGCTCTTCACAATTTGCATTACCACATAAAACACACGCACAGTGATGATAAACCCGAATTTATTTGCAAGGAATGTTCCAAGGTATTTAAATCGAAAGACACTCTTAAGCACCACATGGTCCAGCACATGGATAAGCCTCCGAGAATAAGGTGCGAGGTCTGTGATAAAACTTTCCTTCACAAATCGGGAATGAAAAGACACATGCAGATCCACACAAAAGGGGAAGATGAGAAGTTCATTTGTGATATTTGCAACAAGGAATCACCAACAAAAAGAGCCTTATATCTCCACAAAAGATACGTCCATAATCCAGAGACTTTTGAATGCTCGTTTTGTCCAAAAACTTTTAAAAGGGCTATTTATTTGAAGGTAATTATTTAGCTATAGATTTTAAAATTACTTTTAATTAGCATGTGGTGTAAATGGGAAGGCAGAATGATCACAAGAGAAGAGGTTTGAAATTAATATAGGGTGGGATAGATACAAAATAATGAGGTTTAAATTAGGTGAACTTGCTTTAAAGGATGATAATAACACTTTCCAAGGAATAAATGAATATCATTGATGAACCACTGTACTCAAATATAAAAAATTAAATTAAATTCTCCGACCACCCTTTATGAGGTGTAGTATGTAGACGTCAATACTGCACTTTAAGGATTTATGACAATAAGGGAGACATGTCATGATAGGGAGGTTGGTAATCGACGTCGTAGGGCCCAAAATCGATTATAGACAACCTTGTAGGATTGTGAGTTATAGCCCCCGATCAAATGCTTAACCCATCATAATATAACACAACATATGAAATAAATTAATATTTTATTAAATTTTTAAGGAAATATTAAAGAAATTTTATATAAAAAAATTATTTTAAGGACAATTTTAATTTGAAAATCGAATGACCTTTTAAGATGATATTTTGACAAATGTGTACAAATTGTCAATTCTGTGAATGAAGCAAGTTGGATACTAAGAGTGATTTTGAATTGGACTATGCAATTTGTATGACATTTCTGGTCACAAACACATTTAAAAATAATGGACGAAAAGATGAAATAGAGTTTTGACTGATTTGTATGAAATTTGACAATGTTTTTTCTTCATGGCGATGTTTTAATATTAAATATTTTCAAATTGGTTTTTTGATTTTGAAAAGGGAAAAAAATTGTCCTACACGGTTTTAAAATCCGTTCTTAATTGGAAATCGATAAAAACTCGCCATGCCGCTCGTATTTACTCTTGTTTTCTCGTTCAATAACAGATGATTTTAATCCTTTGTCACTATTTTAAATTTTAGTCTACATTAAATTTTAAATTTATATTTTTTTAAATTTATTTCAGGAACATATGGCCTCTCACACTGGAGACTTCATTTACAAATGTAGATTTTGTAACAAAAAGTTCAATTCGAATGCCAATATGTATGCGCATCAAAAGACGAAACATCAAGAGGAGTGGGAAGAGGAAAAGAAGAAAATATTAGAAAAAAATGAATCTAGTGTTGTATAAAAATGCTACAAAATGCAGGTTAAATGTATCATTTAGTTTTAAAAACCATGTAAAGCTAATAAAAAATTAATTTAATACCACGATTAAAAGTGTATTTTGAAAAACTATGTTTTTATTAGAAATTAAATCAATTTTTTGAGTAAATTATTACAAATAGTTTTTTTCAGGATCGTGAGAAATGCATATTCGCCCATGAAAATGGTGTGAGATACAGAGTGTACACATAAAAATGTGCACAGAGCTTTAGGAATGTTCTACCATTTTTCTTATTATACCAAGGATTTTGGACAAAACTTTAAAGTTTTAGGAAATATTTAGGAAAAAAGTTCATTTCTTAAGACCCTGATCATGACCCTCTGTACTTAGTAACCAACATTAAATTTATTATTAATTAGAACCAGATGCCTAACTTGGTCAATGTCCCCAAGATAAAATATAAGATCACTACAATTATAGAATCTTTTGTGATTGAAATCGTACCGATAACACAATAAATTTGAAATCTCTTCCTTTGTAAACATTTTGTAATATTTTTCAATAAATATTTTAATTCAAATAAAATTTTTATAATAAATAATTTGCATGATATATCATGATTAACTATATTTCAATCCTGGATTTAATAATAGTCTTAATCAATTTCAAAATAATAAAAAAAACGACTGACCGAACCAATGTGCATCACCTTACTTTGACATTTCATTGACAGCGATTTGACATTTGGGCTGTTTACAAACAATAATCTGTGGTGAAATTCAAATTATCACGTTTCTTGCGATGGCCGAGTCTTACGACGATATTCTGGACGAAATGTCCAGCAGTAGTCCCCAGTTGTGTCGCCTGTGTTTGGTGAAGGATGAGAACGCGCATTCTATATTCTCGGAGGACGGAATCGAGAACGAGATAAGGCTAAAAATTGAAAGTTTGCTGATGACCAAAGTTTACCGGAATGACAACTGGCCACAGATTATTTGCCGGGCCTGCTGCGATAAACTGAACAGTTTCAACGAGTTCTACGATCAGGTGAAGAAAACGGAATCGGTTTTGGTCAATTTGTTTGGTCGACAGGATCAAAAAGATGAGAATATTTCTGTACAAATACAAGAAGAAGACATGGATTTGGGCGGCATTCCTCCTGAAGTAGTGAGTGGTGATCAAATTAAAGAAGAAACTCCCTCAGAAAATGACAATAAAGAGGATGAAGACGAAGAAGCAGAAATGACAGATTTTATGTCAAAAGTCCCAAAAATGGGTCTCAATTTGACAAATGAAGTCCTTGAGACAAAACAAGTGGTTATTCAACTACAGAAAACGATAGAAAATAACCTGATAAAGACTTTAAATGTCTTAAGTGACCTTTTAATGGTCCATGAAAACGATTCTTCCTTAATTTCTTCCACAACATCGCCAAAGCCAGATATATCCGATCAAAAGGATTCCAATAAACCAGAAACTAACGGATCAGTTCCTGACGCTCCTGCAATAAAGAAAGAGCCAGAAGCAAAAACTTCCAGTCCTAGTCCATCAAAAAGCAGTACAAGTAGTTACAAAGTGAAAAGTCAAATCGTACAAAACAAAAATTTCGTTGCGATTCCGAAACGATCACATATGCCTTATAACCTACAAACTTTCAATTATAAGAGGTTAAGGAACGGTGATGATTATGATTATAAACAGAATAAGACGTGCAATCACTGCGGGATGCATTTTAGGAACAAATACGAATTGAAAATCCACGTTTGGCAAGTTCATCGCATTTTCTATCAGTGCCGAAATTGTCCAGAAACATTTACTTCGAAAATGAAACTGGACCTTCATACCGAAAAGTGCAATCGCATTTGTCCCCACTGCTTTAAAGTGTTCAAGTCCACGTTCAACCTTTATCAGCACAAGCAAACTACAGGATGCGGTAAATTTTTGTTTTTTTTTCAAATGACAATTGAAAATTAATATTTTGTTTTTTAATTTTTCAGGGAATGAGAAGTTCTTATCCCAGAGAGAGGATGTCTAACCCACCAATGCCATAATTAAAGACTGGAGAGATTGTTTGGGAGCATTTAAGATTAATTTCTTGGAAAATTTATTTTATTACTTTAAATGAGATACTAGAAGAAGTCTTCCTTTTTATATTGAATTATTTGAATTCGATTCTAATCAATTTGTAACATAATCAAAAAATATCCTTTAAAGGGAAATTAGTATTAAAAACGGACAATTATCATGAAAATTGTTTAATTCCAAAAGGAATTTATATATAAATCGTGCAATTTGATATACAAATCAATTGCATAATTTTTTGTGAAAATTTAATTTTTCACTAAATATATTGAATTAAATTTTAATTACATTACAATTCCAAATGAGAGCATCCTTTATATACTTAAGTTACCTTATAAATGAACAAACTTTAATTTTTATTATGAACGACAAGATTTAGATTATTTTATGGGATTATACGCTTTATTTTTAGTATAATTTCATTTATAGTTTAGTTTCGAAAATAAAGAGAAATTTTCAGAAGTTGTGTTTTCTTAATCATTTTGAGATTATATCCTCCTCCATTTATAGCAGGGTCAGGAGCAAGGGGCACGCAGCGCCCGTGCGAGTAATTTCTAAAACACATGCTCCATCATAGGGGAGACTAAAGAGAATCTGTGGGTAGTGCTCTTACAAAGGAAGTGTGCAAAAAGAGCACACAAATTTCAAGCCCTCGACGAACACTATAAAATGGTATGTACATTAATTGTGCGACGAAGATTTTATTATTTCAATTTGTTATATGTAAAGATCATTAAAGTCTAACAATGCGTGTGCATGGCTCTATGTTATACAAAGGAAAAAAACAAACGAAAACGGATAAAACATAACTAATAATAAGACTGATTCCGATAAGAGAAATCTCTAATGGTTGATCCTTATAAATTTTAATGACTAAAGAGGCATTTGCATTTACTAAAGAGACCGTTTCCAAATATTAACAAAGAATATAATTCTCAGCTTAAAACTTAAAATGAAGATTCAACGTACAATATTTGATAATATAAGGATATGCTATTAAGTATCAAACAATTAACTTTGTAAAAATAATAGTATATTTCGATTCAAGTGCTGTAGCAACCTATTTCACATGTGTATCGAACGCAATTTTGTGTAATTCTGAAAAAATATCGGTTAATCGATAATTACTAATAAAACGGTCGCAATAGTTTTTTTTTTTCAAATCGTGAAATAACCACTCACAACGAAATTTTCATATTTAAATAATAAATTTGGTTTGACAACAATATGTAATTTCATTAAATTGGTGACAATTGGCATGCAAATTTTGAAATATTTCAGTACTCCGTGCAGAGAAACCTTTACAGAACCAATTTGCGATACGAAATTGCACAAATAAATTTTTCCAAACCCACCAACTTTGAAATCAGTAACACTTCCTTAGGATGTATCCGGACCTATACAAACCTTAAGTGCCTTGCTATGACGAGTCTAATTGTATTTATCGTTTTAAAATCATTATTCTCTTCAAATTAAAGGAATGACTATGCCGATTTACGAAAAGAGCCTTAAGACTTTCCATCACATTCCCGATTATACGTTCGTAGATTATGTCATTTTTTCACTAGTAAAATAAAAATTCTAGTGCGATAATTTTTTGAAATGACACTAGTTTTAATATTGTTTAATGGAAATAATTATTTATTTAGTTTATATATTCAATTATTTATTTGTAATTTTTTTCAGTAAATCTTCTGAAAAGAAAAAAAAATATTCAAAATAGTAAAAAGTAACTAAATAACTATAACTTATTTTGAAATTTATCTAAAATTCAAATTATATGATTAAAGAAAATGTTATTTTCGATCAAAAACCATGAAGATCCTCATTTTCTTAAAATTATTTGACATTGTTCCACAGTGCGTCGAACATTTGTTGACAAACAAAAAGTGTTCAATAAACATTAAAAAAAACCTAACAATTTAAGCTTTAAAAACTATGAAAAATGGTTGAATCTGTGGTTGAGGAGGTCCTTGAGATGGACAGTTCACTGGACATATGTCGGCTGTGTTTGACAAAGGATAAGGACAGTTTAATTTCAATTTTCCACGAAAAAGAAAACAAATTGCAGTTAAAAATTGAAAATCTCCTCCAAACTGAGGTCGATCCAGGGGATAACTGGCCAAAATTTATATGCCTTGAATGCAGTAACAAACTAGAAGCCTTTGGACAGTTCTTTGAATTATCCAAATCCTCAGAATCAATTTTAATACATTTATTTGGGCCAGTTGAAATTTTATCCAAAACCGAAAGAAATTTCGAGGAAATCGAAATTGTGGAGATTATTTCAATGAAAAACGGTTCAGAAGAGAATCTTGTAGAAGGTGGTGGTACTGTATACGAGGATTCAGAAGAGGAAACTGTTGTGGAAGAAAATTCCCTAGAATTAAAAGAGGAAAATCAGTTAGAAGCCATTGTCGAAAAAGGTCCTGAAATTTCCATTCGGAAACACAAAAAGTCCTCTGAAATCAGCGATGAAACTATTGCTAACTTTTTAACAATGCAATGTGAGGTTTGTCCAGAAGTTAGTCCAACTTTTAATGAACTGAAAAGCCACTACGAAGACCACCACGAAGGAATGAAAATGTTTGTAAAATGCTGTGATATGAAATTTACCAAGAGATTCTATTTGGCCCAACACATCCAATTCCACTTAAATCCGGACACTTTTGGATGTGATTTCTGTGATAAGAAATTCGACAGGAAGTCTAAATTAACTACCCATTTAGAAGTGCACCGATCAAATGAGGAGAGACGTTTCAAATGCTTAGAATGTAATGCAGTTTTTACCAGGAAATACGGTCTGGAAAAGCATAAAGAGAAGCACATCCCGGACAAGGATCGTCATTTTACTTGCCAGTACTGTAGAAGGTCCTACGCTTTTCAAGTTACCCTTAGAAATCACATCAAATATGTCCATAAAAAGGATAAATCTAGTCACATTTGCGATATCTGCGCCAAGGTCTTTAAAACCAAAGCTTCTCTTAAACTTCATTTGCAAAATCATTCTGGTATTCACATTCCCAGGATATTGTGTAAAATCTGCAATCGCACTGTTCAGGCAGGGTCGTCTTTTAAGAAACACATGGCCATTCACAATCGAGACGAAGATCCGAAATTCGAGTGCGAAATTTGCGGGAAATTAGCTCATTCTAAACATGCCATTGTTTCGCATAAGAAAGTCGTTCATCCTGACCCGAGACAACTCCACGATTGTGAACTCTGTGGAAAGGAATTCAAAACCGCCATTAATTTCAAAGTAAGTTCTAAACAATATTCAATACTATTGTTTTGATGCTGTAACTAAGATGTTTCATTAAATCACTATTTCGATGTATTCTATAATTTTTTTGCCTTTATTTCAAATAATAACTATTTATACAACAAGGTCGATAAGATAAAGCATTATTAAACACAAGGATCGCTTTAAGCAACGAGCGTAGCGAATACCTTAAAGAAGGCTCGAGTGTTTAATAATGCTTATCGATCAAGTTTTATACAAAATTTTATGCATTTTTCAATAAAAAAACAGAAAATTCTAAAAAAAATCTCTTTTTAATTAAAACTCAGTTTAGCGGCCACCATTTTAAACTAATTTCAAATTTGAAAATATTTGCTCATAGCCGTAATAAGTGTTGTTCAAGAGTTTTACGATAGGTGATTTATTACAGATTCATTTTTATTTGAAAATTATCCGTTAAAAACTGCCAAATTACAGTTAAACCACAAACACCAAAACTGACGTCCATAAAAATTTGATGAAATTCTCTCACGGAGGTCACACTTTAATAATAAAGAAAAAGCATTTTCATTATAGCAAAAACAAATTTTAGTGCCATAATAATTTATGCACTATACAATTTAAAATATCAGGGCGGTCCTTGACATTGCGATGAAAAAAGGTGTAGTTTTTTTTATTAAAGTCTGTGGTCATTTTTATAAAATTCATGTAACAGTCAATTCGTGCTAGAATCTATCTCACAGATGGTTTTAATTTAATTAGAAATATAATTCATGTAAATAGTAATATACCTGACATCTTTTTGAGACAGCTGTTTTTTTTATAAGTAATGTTTTTTACATGACGGAGGAGTATTCAAATTTTACGAATAATAAAAAAACCAGTTCACATACGACAAACATACATTTCTTTTGCAATTCAATAACTTATGATAATATTTTGCAAATCACAATTAAAAACTTTATATGAAACGCCACTTCTTAATTCATGGCATCGATAAATATGTGACATAATATTAGTCTTTTGTCTCTCAAAACAATTAAAGAAAGTACTTTTTTACTCTCTTTGTGAACTAGAATTTCACGTACCTGAGACTGACGAAAAAATGTGACACTTCGGATACAATTTTTTGCAATTCCAAAGAATTACTAAATAAATTAGAAATCATATTTTTTATGTGCAAATAAAAGACGACGAGAACTCGTTTTTCTATCATACCGTAGAATGAAGGTATGAAACAAAAAAAATATTGTGAGATAAAGAATCACATTTGAATTTCACTAGTGAAAAAAAACGATTCAAAGCCCTTTTTTACAATAAAGCCAACCATGTCAATTCAATTTTAATGATCAAAAGTAAAAATTTTCTTAAATATTAAATGAAGTGTCTAATCGTGCTTCTAAAAACCGGTGCTATCACGGATATATCAGTGATATAGTGTAATGTGCTCTATTTCCGTGATATATAAAAAAAATTTAGACCGTAAGTTCTATTTGCTTAGAAGAAGCATTCCTTAATTGTATGTATTTATGCCTAAATCTTATTCTTTACTTCATATTTCCCGAAAAAATGGCTAATAAATATGCGAATTGTATAAAGTTTTGTAAAAAACTGGTTGGAAAAACATATAATTAAACACTCGTAACTATTAGAAAACTCATTTCAAACTTTTTCTAGAACTTTACTCGTGTTTAATTATGGTTCATTTCTCCCCTCGTTGTTTAAATAACTATTTATGCTCTGTGATAATTTAAAGCTTTAAATGTTACAGTCTCTTGATATTTAATAACGAATTTTTGAATTCTCACACAAATAAACTAAACATGACTATTTACTTATTAACGCTTGTGATAATTATATGAAATGTCAGCAAAAGAATTACTAAATAATACCAATCTGTTTAATTTGCGGATAACATGACATTGAAAATGATATATCTGAATGTCCTTGTAGGAACACATGGCGTCTCATCGGGGGGAAATGCTCTATACTTGCGTGTATTGTCCGAAGCAGTTTAATTCCAATGCAAATAGATACTCCCACCAAAAGAAGAAACATCCAATCGAATGGGCAAAGGACCGGAAAAACAAATTGGAAAGATTTTGAGATAATAAATTCATTTCTAGCAAAATTAAATAAGTATGTTTCATTTATTTTCAAAGACATTTTCAGACATGTTTTATTTTAATTTTATTTAAAAAATAAAATACTTCATTGAAACATAAGTCGTAGCGAGTGCTTTTTGGAAGTCCTATTTGTTAAATAATGCTTTTGTGCAATTACGTATCTAAAAGTAACCTGATTTTAACGAAAATTGGTTCTGCAACGGTTTACTTTACAGCACACGTGCAGTAATATTACAAAAGTTTCACAAAAAAAGTCACCAATTTAATGAAATTACATATTGTTGTCAAAACCAAGTTTATTATTTAAATATTGTAATATGAAAATTTTGTTGTGAGTTGTTGTTCAACAATTTGGAAAACCGTTCCGTTTTATTAGTAATTATCGATTAACTGGTACTTTTGTTCAGAATTACACAAAATAGCGTTCAATACACATGTGAAATAGGTTATTACAGCACTCATTTTCCGATTTTTATTAGCTACGCTCGTCATGTATTTTGACGAGCGCAGTGAGCAAATAAGTGCTGTAATAATCTCTATTTCACTACTTGTATCGAAAAATACTATTGAAAATTTTTTAGAAATTTTTAAATAAATTACAGTCGACTCTCGATAATTAACACCATCGATAATTCGTACCAACAAATAAAAGTTATCACGATTTCCCTACAAATTCTCTTGATATTTGATACAGTATTATGCTCGCGGTAATTCGAACTTGTTAATTCGAAATTGAAAATTTTTTGTTGCAGAAGGAACTTTTTTCTTTAAAAAGTTACTGAGCAGTCTGGGCAACAATGAAACCGTTCGATAATTCAAAATATTTTAAGGGTCTCTCGAGTTTCGAATTATCGAGAGGCGACTGTTACAAAAAAAACTAAAAAATATGGTTATTTAAAATCCTATCTCTTATTGTTTCCTGTTTCATTCCCTCATTCTACAGTATGATATAGAAAATTATATTTGTTCGTTTCTTACTTGCATTGAAGTTTTTGAATAAATTGTGATTATTTGAGTTTATTATTCAATAAGAAAGTTAAACAATTTATTACATTAGTACATATTGTGACGAACCATCTCCAATGCTAGTATTTACGGCTTCTTTTTTCGAACGTAAATCAACACATCATTACACCCAAACAAAGATTGCCTGTGAATATGCTTGCCAAGCTTCTTTGATTTCTTCATCGCACTTAAATGCTCTTATTAAATATTATATGAAATATGTCTTTTCTAGCCATAAATAAATCAACATCAACTGTCCCGCGAGCTTTTACACGAACACACATATATACCCAAAACTATTGTCACATATATACCACTTTTCAGGAACCATTAAGATTTCAGATCGACGTGATCAAGAAAACAAGCGACTGAAAAGGTGACGTTCCTCGGTGTAATTACATTATTACCGTAAGTATACATACATATTGATAAGGCTGTAATACTGCGAAGAGTTTAAAAAATTACTTAAAATTTTACATTATTTATTTGTATTGAGTATTTAAAATTTTTGTATCAAAATTGCATACATTTTTATATGGAAAACAGTTGACAGTTGTTATTAAACACCAATTTTTTTTATTAAATTTTTTTAAAATTATGTTGTTTTATTTTGAAAACATCACGAGCTTTTTGGAAACTGTCCCATAACTTGGGGATAAATTGTAGAGTTTGTGCTTTTGGGAAAGTGTAGTCCTGCGCATTAGGTTTTTGTAAATTTTCAGTAATTTAGGGGAATCGGGGGCAGTCTATCGACGTTTCTATCGCGGCTACCATTAAACATTGTCCTTTCCTCTGTGAATTTTTTTCTTAGTGCAAAGAAAGGTCCAATAAAGTTAAATAACACACATAATTGATTGTGATTTGGAGTGAAAAACCGTTGTGGAAGGATCTCGGGTGTTTGATGCATAGCGTTTTGGAGTGATTGAAGTGAGTTTTAGTGGCTGGAAAAAGAAGGTCATTGATAAAAAGTTACGCAAACTTGTCTGTGGATTATAATATATAAAAGAGTCGCCTTTTTGGATTTTGCCGCATTCCCTCCTCCACCGTCACCGTCGCACTCGCTTTATTTGTGGATTCCCCGTATAGAGTTGTGCCCGTGGACAAAGAAGCTGAACAGTTGACTGTTTTTGGATTAAATAGCAGCAAAAAATCGCCACAAATATGTAAGTTGAGATTTTTCTACTCGGGTTTTTGCTGCTAGTGGTTGGCTGGCTGGTTTGAGGGGGCAGAAACTCATTTAACCACATCCATTTTGTCCCTCTTAAAGCCACTCCACAACCATCATTTTTATTGATTTTCGCTTCTGCCACTATGTGTATAGGAAAGGCGCTCACTCTCTCCTGAAATTTTCCGTGCCATTTTCCCAAAGATTTCGGCGGAGCTCCTCGTAAAACAGGAGACAATTAGATTTAGCACAGCACAGAGCTCCTAATTCGATTAAATGGTGGAAAATGCGTTCAACTTTAAATTGCAATTTATACGGGGGGCCTAAAACGAGGTCAGTCAGCGTTTCCGCTGGGAAATTGTACATCGGTCCAATTAATCCCCCATTAATTATTCGAAATATAAATTCCAGAAGAACGCACTCATTTTGCGTCTCTGTTAATTGGCTTGAACTTTAGACGCTTTTCAATATTTATTAACTCAAAAGTGATTAAAAATTTAGAGGAATATTAGATTATCAGGATAAATCTCCTTTAAAATCTCCTCTTTTATCTGTTCATCTCGAAATTTATTCATCCACTGATAGATGAAATGGATTGCAATTTATCGAACTGAATTCTATTCCCACATAAATGGCAAAAAACTGTGAAAAGAAGGAATTTGCTTTGGTGTCGATTCTGGAAATTGAGTGTGTGGGCGCTCTTCCAAGCCCACACAATCAGTTGATAGTCTGAATCCTTATGGATTTTGCTCAATGATTAGTTTTTCCATGTTCATATTCAAGCACACCACACCCGACATGAATTTATTTCGGTTTAATTAAGCATTTTTGAATATACACTTTTCCCTCCCTTCCTTACTTTCCACCCCTTTGCTGCCCGAAAACCCAAGTTCAAAGTTTCTCCTTCTTTTGTACTTTCAATCGAGATTGCTTTCTAATGGCTTTGAGATAAGCAATTCCAAAATGTGGTTATCATTCAGACTTTTAATAAATGTGTGTCTCCCTTGGAACGAATTGTCGTGTCAAAGACACAGTTCCACATTATTTTTTTGGTTTGGTTTCGGGTACTTTTTTTGTATTGGGGAGACGACGGAAAATTGACTACAACAACGAACGAAATGTAATTCCGAGAAACACGGATCATGCGCGCCCTTTTCCCCACTTATCGATCCCCAATGCTTTTTAGTGGTGGATGTAGAGATTTTGTTGTTAGTTATTGCACTTTTAGTTAGTCAGCTTTCCAGTCAAAGCTTCTTTCTAATTCATTTCATTTTTCAAATCAATGTACGTAATTTATTTAAAACCATGTTAAAAAGACGCATTTTAAATACTATTATTAATTCTATAATAAAGGTATTTAAAGGTCAAATATCGAAATGCCAGTTTTAAGCTGTAGGGTCCTGCAAGTAATGACATTCTACTCTATGAATTAATGACATTTTTAATGTATTTTTGTAAGTAATTAGCAGAAAAGTTTAACAGTATTTTTCCCAATTTTGATATAAAAAGTACTTGTTTTCATGAATTTATGCTTCAATAAAAAGTGAAACTTTTCTAAATGAAACATAATAATCATCACGGCTTGAAAAACTGAATGGAAACAGGCATGAAAAAAGTACTATGGGAATGAAAAGATACAACTCCATTCACAAATACATCTTATCATTCGACTTCTTCTTCTTATTCTAGTCTGAAGAATGAAACATCAAAATGTTTCATTAAATTTTAGTATCGATATTAATTGATAATAAATAAATTAGCAGTGACGTCATATTTTTTAATAAACATGAAATTATATCAAATTTAAATTCTAAATATCATTTAATATGATCAGTATTAAAAAAAATTAAATGTCAATTTCAAATTTTTATGTAGAATTTATTAGTTTCAAAAACTGTCACCAGTTGGCAAACGTGTCGATTTGATATTAACACAATTACAAGTTAAGAGCGGAAGAGATGGGATGGTTTTGTTCTTTTCACTATATATGGCCTAGTAGCTATAATTTGTTTAACACAGGACGGAAGACGAGACGGCGAACCCCATATAATTTTAACTTTTCACTACTAAAATAATATTCAAAATTGATCCCTAGTGGAAAAGTGACGTATTTCGAAACTCAAACCGATGTCGAAAAGCCAACCTTTCGATACGGGAGGGAGTAAGAAAAACATTTAAATAATGATATTAAACCAAAAATCTTTGTTATGTACCATTTATATTGTACATAAAACGTTGTTATTCGTATCTTGATAAATTGATTTACCCTTTCTTTAAATTTGTTTGGAATATTGAGATAAATTATTTATCCCTAAATGCCATTTTTGATTTTATGTGAAAAGGTGTATTAAAGGTCAAATATTGAGTTTTATATTTTATTAAGGGGGATACAAATTCAAATGATATCAATCGTTTGTACAAAAGTTATACTTGATATATAATCAATATCTTGCTGAATTATTCAATATCTATTACAAAAGGGTCTTATATTGAATTGATATTAAAAATGGACAAATTCAAGGTAAAAAAATTATTAATTGTTTCAATTGGATTTAATGTTTTTATTCCCTATCTTTTACATTCCACTGTTGATTGATTGATATTTAAAAGTCAGATTAAGAGGTTGTTTTCGAAATTTCATTATATATTTTGCCAGGTTAATGAAAATATTGTTTTTAAATGTCATTGAATTGAAAAATTCGTATGATGTTTTTAGACATTTCAAATTGTTGTGTTTTTGCAGTTACGCGAAACCTATCAAAGTATTTGCAAATATTTTTTGTATGCAATTGTGATTTGATTTCAAAGTTTCTGCGACATATGGTTCCATAGGTACTATCAAGGAATGGTGCGTTCGTAGCCTTAACTCGCACTGTATACTTTCAAAAGGGAATTGAATAATAGTTATTTATAAAACAAGGTCGGTAAGATAAGTCATTATTAAACACAAGGGTTGGTTTAAGCCACGAGTGCAGCGAGTGTCTTAAAGAAGGGCCGATTGTTTAATAATGCTTATCGACCGAGTTTTATACAAAATTTTATGCATAAATAAATTAACATAAAAATCATAAAAATCATAAAAATTCTTCGAATTTCTGTAAAAATATATAGTGCGGCTTCTATGATAAACCACAAGTAAACGTACTTTATGGGTTCTCCGATTGGTTGCTTATTTTAAAAAAACACTAACAAAACACAGTTAAGCCATGCCCATCAAAGCTGACGACCATATAAATTTAATGAATTTCTTTTACGGAGGTCACACATTAATAATAAAGAAAAAGCCCACGTGCTTTAAAGAATTCATTATAGCCCT
>JXOV01006828.1:28900-48950 GCA_001014945.1 Clogmia albipunctata
TCAAAGCTGACGACCATATAAATTTAATGAATTTCTTTTACGGAGGTCACACATTAATAATAAAGAAAAAGCCCACGTGCTTTAAAGAATTCTTTAAAGCACTTGTGTTATAACGACTTTGACAGAGCAAAATTGAGTGTCTTAATATCAATATTAAGCAACAAAAATGCATAAAATAACTTATTTGTTAAAAATTGTGACAGATCTCATTAAAATTAATCTTAAAAAATCTTAAATTCATATCTTTTACTATATAAACAATTGTAAAACCTCAAGCGCTTTCTGAAATTTATTTTAAAAGAATAGAAATATTCTGAATTATTATTCATTTACTTTTTAAAACTTTAAATTAACAGCTGGGGCTTTCTAAATATGGGAATAACCACATGTTTATAATCGATATTTTCAAGTTCTAATGGATAAAGTATATTAATATTTTGTATATCTTATTTTATTTCATTAAATTTAACAATACGAGCAAGTCCATTAGTTCAATTTTCTGAAATATGTACAAATGCAGCAAAAAATATTCAAAGTTTTGTAAGAATTTAAAAGTCATTTCAATAATCTAAATATTTTAAATCAATCAATAATATATTAAAAACCAGAATTTTCAAAAAGGACACAACCATGAAAATTAGATGAGCTTTTTTCCTATCCAATAATAATCTTCCTTAATGAAATCATTACATTAAAATACTTTATGCATTTTTGGTGCTTAAAGTTAATGTTATGACACTCAAATATGTTTTGTCAAAGTCGTTATTATAGCAAAAGTGCTTTAAAGAATTCTTTAAAGTACGTGTGCTTTTTCTTTATTTTTAAAGTATGACATCCGTAAAAGAAATTCATTAAATTTATATGGTCGTCAGTTTTGAAGGGGGTGGCTTAACTGTAATTTGCCAGAATTAACGATTTTTCTTTGAAAAACCACATATTGGAATTTTATTAACTACGCCTTGCGGCTATGAGTAATAGAAGGATGAAAAATATTTAAAATTTTAAATTAAGAGCCGCCTAACTGACTTTTTAATAAAAAATTGTTTTTTTATTTTTGCGTAAATTTATTTTAAAAATGCATAAAATTTTGCATAAAATTTTGCATAAAACACGGTCGATAAGCATTTTTAAACACTCGGGCCTTCTTTAAAACTAAGCTCGTGGCTTAAAACAACCCTTGTGTTTAATAATGGCTTATCGACCTTGTTGTATAATTAACTGTTATTGATAGCAACAAGTTAGTTGAATCAAAAACTGTGATAAGTAGGGAGAGCCAGGGCGGTATACGAGGAGGGGCGCATAGTTATGACCGTTAAGATTAGCCTATATTTATTTATAATTAGATAAGGACTATCATTCTGCGTCCAACCTACCAACACACCAATATTGCAATTGTATATTCTTCCTTCCCCTCGTCGCCAAAACTGTAACTCTTACATACTACAAACATCTTTGGAAATTGAATAAGAATTAGATTTTGAAGTACCCTTTGCCTACTAAAAAAGAGGTGTACATTTAATGTATTACGATATAGACTATATAGATTAAATAAATCTATAATCATTATTCCTGAAAATTTTAATAATCAAAATCGAAACATATTTAACGACTCTCAAAATAACACTGATTTATGATAACAATAATTATCTGTACAATTATTAAATATCAATGTTTATTAAGAAAGAGGTCGAGAGAATTTTCTTTTGAGAAAATGATCACAACACATATTTATTATGTTGACTATAATCTTAACTTTAAAAATCACACAATTATATTATCTTACGTACTTATTTCATAAACTTAATTACTTTAATAATCGTTTCTCACTCAATTTAGAGTAATTTTCTTGAATTACACAATCCAAAACCTAGTTTTATATTTCGGAGATGACGTCATTACCCAAATTTCAAGCCACTGTCACTATGCCAAGTTATTATAACAACAAATAATCGGCATGACTTCTTCTGTGTAATTTGGATTAATTACAACAAATCTCATTAAATCATAGCTTTAAAGAAATTATAATATGTAATATATTTTGAGGAAAACATTTTATTAATAAAAAAATTATTTTAGGCAAAGAATTAATACTTAAATGCTTTATTTTTAAGAAAGTAATTCCCAAAAAATTGAAATAGAAATTTTTATAGTTTTCTGTTAAATATTTTGAAAAAACCCAATCAATATTAGGTCTTCCTAGAATTTATTTATTTATTTTTACATTTTCTCAAATAATATTTAAAAACATAATTTCAAAATCACATCTGAACTTTCCGTCTCCATACAAATCACAAGTCAGAAGTCGGGACGACGAACCCAATCATTCCCTATGCACCATTCTAAAAACAACTGTTCCTTATAAATTTATTCATTAAGAAAACACTGAAAATTAAAATCCTCAAGTCAAAACCAATTCTAATGAAAATGGCAACGTACTTTTGCAGGTCAGCTCCCGATGGAGGATTGGCCCCAGCTCCGGCCGGCGAACCGAACGCGGACGGAATCGTTGGCGGACCGAGAACGCCCCAACAGATCGCAGCCCAGAAGCGGCTGCAGCAGACACAGGCCCAAGTCGACGAGGTAAATCGAGTCATCCGCTGCCCATCCCTCGTCGCTCCTCCTTTGTCCTTGACATTTGCATTTTCGCTCAACTCTTGGCTGTTTTTCAACAACGTGTTTTTCTCTTGCTTTTTCCGCGCGCGTAGGTGGTGGACATAATGAAAACAAACGTGGAAAAGGTGCTGGAGCGGGACCAGAAACTGTCAGAGCTGGACGACAGAGCGGACGCCCTGCAGCAGGGCGCTTCCCAGTTCGAGCAACAGGCCGGCAAGTTAAAACGAAAGTTCTGGCTGCAGAATCTTAAGGTGGGCGACACTTTTCTCTTAGGACTTTTATTCTATCTTCAGGATGATATTTTGCAAATGACAAATTTTATTTTTTATGATTAATTTTAATGATAAGAATGCCAACGAAGTTTAAATCTTAAATATTATTATTCTATTTAAAATTAAAAATCAATTTTTTTTTATTTTCATTATTTCATAATCAATTACGATGATTCGTATTGTGGCTGAATCAAGATTGTGGATTTATTCATTCGATTAATTTTTCGAATTTTTATTATTGTTATAGAATGATTATCATAGTAGACATTTGTTACAGGGTGACTCAGAAAATAAATAAAATTAATGATAATTTCATAAATATGAAAATGAATGAAAATATGTCAAATGAAAAGTCTTTCAATATCAATCAAATGAGTTTATTAACCTTTTTTCATAAATAAGAATAACTTCCAATTACTCTAATAAAAATTCATTATCCAATTCAATTTAATAATTAATTTAGTCTATTAGATTAGAGGTTTTAATAATTTTAATCGACCGTGTTTTCGAAATTTTAAATTATATCTCACATTGTTTCCTATTTGATTTCTTATTTTACGGTGTGATAGGCAAAAATTCTTTAAAGCACTTGTGTCAAAGTCGTTTTTATAGACTTGCACTTTACTAAAAACCGATAAAGTTCTATCGTTGTTTAATGCGCATAACGCTTTAATAAATAACATCAAATGACTTCCATAGAGTGAATTTTAAATTACAATAAAAACTATTTCAATTTGAGATTTAAAATTTTTTTTGTTAATTTGTTAGACATTGGCAAAAAATATAGTATGTATGTAATGACTAATGATCCTTTTTAATTCGACTGGGAAAGTACTAATGGATATTGGAGTTTAGCTAGATTATTCGATTATTGTTAATAGCGAATTGTACAACAAAGTACGAAAGATAAAAAATTATTAAACAAAACATTCGTTTTAAATCACGTGCATAGCGGTTGCTCTTTAACAAAATATATATTCGTACTATGATATAATGTTTTTGAAGCGAAACTACGCAAAACAATATAACAAGTTTTCTTCATTGTTAAAAATAAATAATTGATTTATTGAATTGTGTTATTAATATTTGAAAAGCCTTAAATATGATTTAGTTATATTCACTCTGTTTTAAACGCTTTATATTAAAGCATCGCCATGAAGAAGAAGCGGTCACTTTTTGGCTGGAATTAAATTAATACCCGGCACAAATACTATTACACAAATCAATACTTTTTAATTAAAATTTAGAAAAAAATGCAAATTTAAAAAGCTTCACTAGAAAATCTTAAAACTGTCATTATTTTATTGAGGACACAATTTTTACCGTATTCTAAGGACAAAATTTCAATTTGAACATCAAATGACCTTTTAAGACGACATTGTTGTAAACAAATGCATACAAATTGTCAATTCTGTGAATGAAGCAAGTTGGTTACTAAGATTGATATGGAATTGAAATATGAAATTTGTATGAAAAATAATACCGAAAAGAAAAGATCAAATAAGGTTTTGACTGATTTGTATGAAATTTTGTCTTGTTTCTTCTTTTTCCCTAAATTTCGTACATATTTTATTGTTATATAAGTGTACTATTTTATAAACAAACTAGCTAATAAATAATTCTTTAATTCAAAACTACCACAAAATTTGCTTTGATAAAACAAATAGAAAATGGAAATTACGAAAAATGAACTTAAAAGTCAAATAATAAAATCCTGTAGTTCTTTCAAAGTAGAATTGGTCACCCTGTTAAATGTAGAACTTAATTTTTCTGTTTATTTTCTGGCTGTTGTGTTTTGGAAAAAGGAAGAAGCAAGTCATCGCCAAAAGCTTGGAAATTGTTTTCATGGCGATGAATAATTGCAAATATAAGATCAACCGTTAAAAGGTCAAAGGTGATTTTGAGAGAATGACATTTCCATGGCGAAGAAGAGTGAGAGAGAAAGAAGAAGAGACCAAGAAGAAAGTACTTGAATTTGGTTTTATCTTTATTGAAGCGATTTAATAATGGAATTTCCTTCTGACCAAGGCTCTTGTCTTTCTTTCCAGATGATGATTATAATGGGAGTAATTGGACTTGTAATACTCGCGATACTCGTTTGTAAGTATTGGAAAAATAGGATTAGTACCTGTTTTAAACTAAACTAAAACTCTATAGCCCTAAAAGAGATAAAGGACTATTTTTCAATGGATAAATACATTTTAAAACAGTGGAGATTTAAAGAAACTGCGAAATTTTCCATGGAATTTTGTTTAAAATTAAATTACTAATCGATTCCGTTGCTTTTGTCCCTTTATAGCTAACTTCATGTAGACGGCTAATAAATAGAACAAAAGACAAATACAAAAAACAAAAATACCATCAAATTCTCGCCTAATTGAATAATGTCGCAAAAAAACCAAAAAACTTCACGAATAAGCCAATTAAAAATGACCGCAAATATCTCTCACGTTAAAAGTCACTTGTACTCGTTGTTCAAAGCAAAGTACAAAATCAATCTGTAAAATCCAAATCAGGTTCGGTAAAATGCATTACTTACAAATTGTCTATAGAACTTTCTGTTGTGTTTTTAAGATTTATTAAAAATCACCTTGTTTTTTTTTATATAATTAGAATTTATGTTCTTTCTTTAATGTATAGGAGTATCCTTTTGCATTTTTCCTCCATTTTTTTGTCTCATTTTTGTATTTTTCTGTTAAAAAATCACTTTCAGTAGAGTGTCATTATTAGTTTTTTTTTTGGGAAAGGAAGCTCCTTCCCTTCTAAATTTGCCCCCAAATGTAACTGGAAGATACTTTGCTCATCTGATGTCTTTCTTGAATATTGATCTGTCGTTCTCCATTCCGTTATTTTGCATGTCTGTTTGGAAAATTTTACTATTTTTCTATAAATAAATTGATTGCATGTCGTTAAAATTTCTCTCGAATGACCCAATTTGATGTTAATTGGTAGTTTTTCCGTTCTTTTTCCTCTTTATTATTATAAAGAGGATAATAAAGTTTGAAATTGCCCTGATTGTGTGTGATTTTATTGTTCAAAATTTGCACGATTATAAGCCATTTTTTTCAATGATTGAGATACAGAAAAAATTCTAGTTAAAGCGCCTTTTAAGGAAGACAGCAGACACACAAAGATTACTCTCATCATATATCCCAACATTTAACTATAATACATAAATTAAGCATGACATTATTATAATTTAGAAAAATCACAAAAACCTTTTCTTTAAAGATCATTCCTAATTTACAATTTAAGTTCAATTCTCCTTTAGTTCAAACTCCAGAAACACAAAATAGAACATCATTCGGCCCAATCTATGCAATATAAACCGATAATACACGATTTGGCAGAAAATACTGACTCTTTTAGTAATTCAAACCCTTTGAAGGACTGTTCAAAGGAATTTTTGTACTTGAGTTTAGATACTTTTAACAACCAAATACCAAATACACATCTCTCTATACTACAACGTTTTTACAACCAGTTTTTTAACATACTCGAACATATTATGAAGACGTTTTTTGTTTCCCTCTTTCTCTCTTAAATAAACTACAGTACCCCCAACCAACCAGAGCAGAACAACAACGAACAGAAAGCTCACTCGCTCTCTCTGTCTACTTGAACTTTTCAATTAATTACCGTTTAAACAATATAACAACATCTACAAACAGCCTCTTAATCTCTCGTCTACTGTACTCTAGTGCAATGTTTGCTTGTAATCAGACTAATCAGAGCAATATTTATATATACCATTATATATATAATAAATTGTCTATATATTCGTGTTTTGTTTCCGTATATATATATTCTATATATTACCTATGTACTTCCTCTATATATTATATCGATCTACTCAACGCAAATTCACATGTGATCCCCGAAAATTTAACAATTTTTATATTTTTTGCCAATTATTAAAGGCTGTTCTATTGTTAAGCCAATTATTTAATATTAAATAATAACTAATTACTCAATTACCAAATTTAAAACAGTTTAATCTTGAATGCTTCTATTTTAAACCGTTAAAAAAAGAAAAATCAAATTCATCGTTTTTATGGAAAAATATTATTAAATTGAAATTGATAAAATTTCATTTTTCAATTAGTTTGGAAAAAATAGGGAACTAAATAGTTATTTGTGTTGCCAGAGTTTAAATGATCAGATTTTAACGAGGAAATGTGTGTGAAATACGAACCGTTTGGCGAGTTTTTCATAGTTGCCGAGTTAAAAAACGGATTATACAGCATAGTAGAATAAAAAAATGTTTTGTACTTTCCTAAAAAAGCACGTAAAACTTTAAACAATTTTGATACGAATTTATTCATAGATTTATTACTTTTTTTATCACTATTGAAAAAAATTCAAAGTTGTCACTAATGTAAAAAAGAGACGCATTTTGACACTCAAATCAATGTTGAAAAGCCTTTCGATACGAAAGTTCAAAATATCATTCACAATGCAATGAATGAATGGAAAAAGTAAAAAAATTCATTTAGTTATTTGATATTTTCTATATAATATTATTTTTACAACGTAAATATTTAATATAAAAAAAAAATTGTAAAAGTTTCATTCGAAAAAAATCTCTGGCTCCATCTAGTGGGAGTTTGATTTTTGAATTTTAACTAAGGTTTATTCAATTAATTTGTTTTAACAATTCAATAAAATGCATAAATAAGAATAATAGTATATGTAACATATTAAATAAATTTATCAAGAAGACGAATTTTCATCGTTTCCGAGTTATAAATCGAATTTTACACCTGAGTAGGAAAAACAATTCTACCGTCTTTAAAAAAAATATGATTTTTAAAATTTAATATTTAACCTAATATCGATATGATGAATGAAATCGCCCACATGTTAAGAGTTTTAGACGAAGAAAAGCGTGGAATATTATTATTTTTTACCTTTCCTTTTTAAGGGGGAATATGGCCTGACGAAACGCACCAGTCTCGAAGAGACTGGCCATATATTGGAAACTATTTTATTGGTTTTTCTCCGCTCATTCCGACGTTGTCTTTTTTCAAACGGTTTCTTTCGATTCGGGCTCTCGACGCCGAGTTCTGATTAGTAGGTACAAGAAAAGTTTTTGAATTTAAATGTTAGTTTTTCGATATCGATTTGAGTTTCTGCGTTAATTTATCACACTAGTGAAAATTTTCAATTTTTTACTTGAGAAACAAAGAATTATAATCTAGGAATAAATTTGTTTTCAAATCAAAATTTCGGCGCCACTTTCAGGACAAAAACTGCTCAATCCGGGCCGTTTGTAAATTTTGTCAAATTCCTGTAAGGAAATTGATGTAGTTTCAACCTCAACCAACCGTTTTTTAGACTTCTTCTGACTATTTGTTTTTCAGTGAATTAGTAATCAACTAACAGCACGGAGACCGGGTGCAAGCGGAATCAGGCCATTATAACGGTCAAATAGTGCCCGAAGACATTTCAAATAGAGATCGTTGTAACGAATTGTTTTTTAAATTATTTTTTCGTGAACTCTAAAAGAAAGTGCAAAAGTGTAAGACCTACTCGGGTGTAAAATTCTTTTTTTTTAACACGGAACCCATGAAAAACTCGCCAAACGACTCACACCCATTTCCTCGTTAATAAGAGCTCATTTTACACACTTGTATCACAAATAACTATTTTTTATTGGAAAAAGTAAAACGTTACACTCAAAACAATGAAAAAGGTAACTTTTTGACTTCTAATAATTATCTTTCAACATATTTAGAAATTAAAGAGATTTAGTTATATTTATAACTCAATAATTTTTAAAGTTGCTTTATAGATGTTAAATACTTGTACTCAAAGTTGTCTTTGAGAATATCAATAAACTCAGTTTAGAATATAATACCAATAACTTTCTTTAAAATATCTTTGATTTATTTTCTGTATTTTAAAGTGAAATTATTCATTAATTTATTGTCTAAGAATACTTTTTCAAAATTAAATAATATAAAAATTTTGAATATCAAAAAGGGTTTTGATAAAAATTTTCTATTAATTTTAATGGTTTATTTGTTTGATAAAAATAAAATTAATTAACGGAGAAGACAAATTTGAAAGTTAATCTTATTAAAAGGAATTGCATCATTCTTACTTCGAACAAACAAAAAAGTTAAGTTTCAAATCACTTTAAACAGATTCCTCTTAAAAGAAAGAAACCCCTTACTAATTTAAACAAATAAACCAAATTTTTACGATAAAAAAGAATGAATCCATCCAAGCTCTTAAAAGCTAATAAATAATTTCAGGGATCACATGTAATTTCCTCTAAAACGCTGATTGTCTATTAGATAATTCCCTTAAGTGGTGATTACTCACAGTTCTGACTAATACCTCTTTTCTTCTTCTCCTTCTATTTCACCCTCGACTATTTTTTTAGCCAAATTCATGCCAGAGGATAACCAGCAACAACAACCACAGATGATGTATCCGATGGCGGCGCAAGTGCCTGCGCCTGCTGCAGCTGCCCCAGCGGCGGCGCCAGGTGGAGGGGCTGCTCTAGTTGACCATGATGACACCAATTTACACCACTCCAACGAACACGCGAATTAAGACAGAGAGACAGAGAAAGTTTAGAGGAGGACAGATGAAAGAAGAGACGAAGACACTAAGAAGAGAAAAAAATAAAGTGATTGATAAGATCAAATCACATCCTTTTTCCCACACAATTGATTTACAGGCAAAGAAAGGCCAGAAGAACATCACCTTTATCTACGAAATGGCAAGAGGTGATCAGAGCGGAGATGAGTCTTAATCTTAAATAGTTATGCTTCTTACAGATTTTATGAAGACAAAACAAAAAAGAGAAAAATACTTTAAAAAGGAAAAATTATTCAGAAAAATCCGAAATGGAAGTCAAACCATTACGAATTAAAAATCCTAAATTCGATACTAGTATTGGCTAACCAGGTGTAAGTCTGGAGTTATGTTACATTTAGTGCAAAAAGGGAAAAGAGGGCAACCAAGTTGCAAAATCTACTAGTTTTGGTTCGAATGATACTAAAATACCATTTAATTAGGCGACTTTTGTCAGTTTCATGTGAAAATTAGGCGACCACCACTTAAGAAAACTACAACAAAACGAAACAATAATAGAGAAAAATTATAATAAAAAGCATAAAAAGGGAATTTAAAAGAAAACAAGCCATCAACAACGGTGAAAAATGTCGTTCGCTATCATTACTATTACCATAAAATATTGTAATCAATAATAATTAATTATAAAAGAAAGTAAAATTAAGTAAGGACAAAAGTGAAAGTCATATAAAAAACTAAAACACACACACACACACATTAATACAATGTAAGAGAGAACTTCTTATCAGACAAGAAAAAATTATAAA
Source organism: Clogmia albipunctata (assembly GCA_001014945.1). NCBI lineage: Eukaryota > Metazoa > Arthropoda > Insecta > Diptera > Psychodidae > Clogmia > Clogmia albipunctata. The sequence goes on from JXOV01006828.1 coordinate 39,141, forward strand.
TATCTATTTATTAAAAGAAGTAATTAATGAATTGAATTATAAAAAGAGGAGAAGAAGGGAGTTTAGCAAAAAAAAGCGAGAATATAAGTGGCGCAGTCGTCGAAGATTATTATAGTCATTGGAAACCATTAAATGAATCTATTGTTGATTTGTTACGTTAAATTACAAAAGAAAAAAAGAAACCGAAACATTATTGAACATATATAAATATAAATAAAGAGAAAACCATCTAGAAAAATACTAATAAATATAATTGAAAGATTAAAAAAACATATATTTTCAATTAGCACTTTAGTTGATGATTTTTCTCTCATTTTTCAATACCTCAAACGGTGCTTGTTTAGTTATACAAATACACATTCCAGAATATATATACGCATATTCAACTAGTTTTTCCTCTGATTTCGGTAGAAGATCCTTGAATAATTATTCATATTCCTGTTGCAAAGTTCGCATTTTCAACGAAATATAAATATAAGTCTTATCAATTCCCAAAATTGGTTCCAAACCCCCTCCATTTTTGACGATTAATATATTTCTTCTCATTTTCGGAATGGAATTTGTATCAATGTTATAAAAATGATGATTATTATCTATGAATAGTTATGCGATGATGGGGCGGCAAAGACAAACTACTGTGTAAAGAATATATAGAGTCCGATTAGTTCAGTTTCTGTTGAATTTCTGTTTCGTGTTTTTTGTATTGTACCAATATTTTTGTGTTAGAGAAGAGAATAAAAATGGATACGGTTAATTTATGATCAATATGTATATGTGTGGGGCTATAATAGTAATGTGTATAAACATAATTAAAGGGAATTAAATATATAATATGGAATAATGATATAATACAATAAAGAAATGAAATATATAATCATCTCCAAGGCTCATTCATTTCTGGCATCGTTAACCCTTTAATTCCCAAGCGAACCTCTAGACCCACTGTCTTTGAACAATAATCCATAATAGACCATCATTTGAAATATTTTTCCTTGGCTTTATTAAAACAACTTACTGCTTATTATAAACATTTTAATTTTTAAAAAAAGTCCTATCAACTCTTCGTTGATTCCGATTCAAATGACGGAATTGGGGAAAACAACAGAACATTATTTTCTCCTAAAACACTTTAAAATTGATTAAAATATTAGATAAGTCTTTATTACTCTTTAAAAATGCAAAATTTGTAGATTTTATCCTTGGTAAGATGACATAAAGGTATAACATTCCCGAAAAAGGTCGGAGACTTGTGACGTATTTCCATGACAACCCGTTGGACATAAAACACGAAATTGTGGCGGAACAGTCTTCTTTTATTATAAAAAACAATTTTAATCACTGCTTGAAAAAGGTCTTCAAATACCGAAACATTGCTTTCTATACCTTATTAATACTTTATTTAAATTATATAGTGAAAAAACAATATAGAGTTTGGCTCTGGATCAAGATTTTTTTATAAAAAAAACAAAAATTAGAGGATTTAGTATTCAACAAACAATTCAAAAGCAATAAAAAAAAAATTAAATGGACACTGTAAGGACTAATGAATCACATCAGTTCACTATCATAGTCAGTGGCTAACTGACTCTCTTTATTCTCTCTCTTTTGCTTGGATACTATAGGCACAATAGGAATTGTTGAAATTTCAATAAATTATTAGTTGTCATTTAAAGACGTGACAATTAAGCACGATGTTCCGTCTTTTTCCAGTGGGTACGGTACTATCAGTAAAGATTCATTTTATTATGGATTTTATAGGTTATTAAAATGGACGACTCTTTAGGTCTGATCAGGCAACCCCAGATTTTATTCATTTCAACCAGACGCCTCCATTATAATCTATACTTAAAGTATTTGAATTAGGTTCATAGCAAAATGTTTGCTATGAAATTGCATATCGATGGATCGGAGAAACAGCACCTCAAGAGCAGAAATTAGTACATAGACACAACCAGAAACATGTCCTTCACTTATGGTAATAAGGATGTAAACGTAGCTCCACTCAAGACCGCAGGAGGTAGTTTTCTCAAGATGGTCTAATGAATCTCTTGCATCCATGCCCGATAATGTCAATTTCACACGACGACTGGTGTATAGTTTAAAACATTCCATTAAATATTTATTGTTCAAATTTCTTCAAAATCGGACTTGTAGTTTTGTTTTTGTTGAGTTTAAAAACAACGTCTGGATAATATGCATATGGAACTCGTTTTCCGAGTACAGTCCACTGTTTTAATTGATTATGGTCTCTGGTGAATACCAAAAGGGCCATGCTTTATCAATGATTACAACATGATAAAAAACTTATTTGGATATCGATTAAACAGCATCAAAAACAGCTCTGATGTATTCTTTTCAATGCGATAAGGTTTGCTCTGTCGCATTATTAAAAAAAAATCTGAAATACATTAAAAGAAAAATTTGAAGTCCGATTTTATTGAAATTTAGGCAATAATTGTCTAAGATAACGTAAATATGCTTCTTTGTAAAAGAGCTTCATCGGTCTTGAAGGCCAGAGACTCTTCTTTAAAATTGTCTTTTTTGCATTTGCGTCGTTGTTCCTCCTATATAGGAAAGAAAATATTCTGTTTTATAATATCTTACTATAACATAGGGTTCACTATATATAAAATCAAGCCCAAATTCCATTTTTTATATTTGCAAATAACATAATTTATTTCATGTGAATCTAATTTAAATTTTTGTAGAGTAAATTATGTACTGGAGGCGTCTGGTTAGGATAATTTGAATTGTGGAGACTCCTGATCATTAAGCATTAGACAAATATTATAATTAAAATTCTTTTTTCGGATTCTTTATTGTGGGAGTGATTTCTATCTGATGTAATTCGATTCAATAGAAATTTTAAGCAATACAGGGTTAATTTATGTTACCCTTAAAGCTTTTCAAACATTTATAGCCATAAATTACCTATTTTGACACAAAAACTTATTAATTCACATAAAAAATGCCTAAAAGTCCATTTTTGGTATTTAAAAGAACTTCACTTGACCTATTCGTAATCATTTTGGTAGTAAAAATAGACAGATCAATTAACCAAACGTTGTCATTCACTTTCCAGAAATAAATTCTACCAAAGGTAGGTATTTCACCTTTACAAATTTCGACAATTACACTGTTTTCCATTTTCTGAATAATTCAATTCTTCATCATTTGATGGTAAATAATGGAATGTAATCACATAAATCAATATCTGTTCAATTTCTTAATTGATCAATTTTGTCATTTAGCATGTATTTTATTCAGGAAATTACTTTGAAATTGCTATTTCCAAATTGGTTACGAGAGGAAATCCAATTCTATATAAATTTATTAGATTAAAATAGTGATTTATTATTAAAGCAATCCTAAAAATAGCCAAGTTTAAATTAGAAATTCAATTTATATTCGATTAAATTCTATTAATAGATTTATTAGGAAATTGTTTGACATAGGCTTAATTGGTTAATACCGGGAATTTTTGGTTGGTTTCAGTTCAATACTGTTTAATTATAGAAAAAACATAATTAATAATATATTGTTTTAAATTTGTAGTTTCTTCTTAAATTAGACATCCATTTTTAATTGGTCATATACTCTTTATTTCTAGCGGAATTAACAAAAATATTTCTTTCGTTTGTAATATCATTACAATTAAATAAAGAAATGTATTTTGATAAAAACTGACAAAATAAGAATTTTGTGTAATTCCGTATCGTATATTAGCCTCTTTTTAACGCAAATTAGTTCTGTAACGGTTTACTTTTTATCACGGCGTGCTGTAAAATTTATTTCAACATTTTCACGCAAATTAGTCACCAATATAATGGAATTACATATTGTTGGCAAAACCAAATTTATTATTAAATATTTTAATTTGAAAATTTCGTTGTGAGTATTCCCATCTCACTCAAATAAATTTTATCGACTGTAATTTTAAATTTCAATATTTTGTTATAGTATTTCTATCTCTCTCCAATCAATTCAAATTTATTTAAGTGGTGGTTCTCCCTCTAATTTGAATAGAACCGCTGCGAATATTTTTATTATTAATTATCGATTAATTGGTATTTTTTCCGAATTACACAAAATAGCTTTAGATACACATGTGAAATTGTAATAACCGATTCCACTCTCATATCCTCTATTTCAACACTTGTAACGAAATATACTATTGTCCAATTCAATTACGTAAAAACCTCAATTTACTAGCCGCATTATAGTAAATTTGTTAGTTTTTCTATTTTTTAAACATTTCTAATAACAGGAAATGCATTTAATAGGTTTAATTCAATATTATCATAAAATTCAAGAGTGTAAAATGAGCCGTTTCTTAATGAAGAAATAAGTGTGAAATACGAGTTTTCATATCGAAGCTGAAATTCTACTAATGCTTATACTTCTCATTATAATGAAGAGAACTGTTAACGTATATACTCCAACGATTTTTTCTAGATCTAGACCCGGAGAAGGTTGCTAAATTGACTGCCCCAAAAAATAATTTAAAAGATTTTTTACTTATTTAAACGGGTTTCGGTACTATTTGATCGTTATAACAGCCTGGAATAAAAATTGTACCGTTTTTTTCTCAAAATTTGACTTTCATTCAATTCAAAATTTTCGCATGTTCGAAAAAGTAACGCATTATGAAACTCAAGTCGATAACGAAAAGCTAACCTTTCGATACGAAAAGGTTTTGAATTAAAATTGTATATTTGCTTTTGTTTAAAAACTAGAAGAAAACGTAGTATCGAAACTTGTAGGTAATAGTCTTTTATGTTTCATTCGATTATCGGATTTTAAGCATTCAGGTGATCTTTTTCACACGATTAGCAAAATACTACATTACTTACCCTTGTATAAACTACTATTTATGCTAACACTATAAGCTTTTCAATAATTAATTCAAACAATTGTCTAATGAAAAATAGTGATTCCAGTAAATAGTACTTTTTATTCTCTTAAAACACTGACATGAAAGGGGACATCTATAAACAATAAAATTAATTTAAAATTATCCTCTATAATCAGGATCTGAGTCTGGATCATCGTTATCGTCGTCATCATCGTGATCTGGAAAATTATAAATTAAATTAATATTTTTTTATTAATAGTTCAGAAAATGAAATTGAGCAATTTGAGAATTTATTTAAAACAAACAGCCAAATATGCGAATTGATCTTGGAAAATTTCCTGATAAATGCTACTTGCGTAACCCTGGAGAATATCGCTAATATTGAAATTTTTATAAATGTCAAACCTCCCTCTTTCTTTAAAGTACTTGTTGTGAAAACGAAAATTAAAACATCCAACTCACCGTGATCTTTCCTTTTCCTGGTGTACGCCCTTTTGGCTGGCACTGGCACCTGGTCGGTTTCCCCGTGGAGAAGGGAATTCCTGTAGCTAATCAATGGCTGCCAGTCCTCTCCTTTGCTTGAGGGCATCGGGGCGGCGATTCTCCGCTCCAGGAAATTGAGAACCAGTCTCTTGTCCTGTTTAATTAATTTATTCGTCAACTCCATTAAAATCTCGAGGAACAGCAGGCATGGCGGAGGAGCTAGAGGATCTTCTGGGACATCCTGAGGCTGAGTGACCGCAAAAAGAATACCCGCTCTGTGCAGAGCAGTGATCGCTTCCCTTATCTTAATCGCATCCAATCCAAAGGAGAGCGCAAATCTCTTGGCCAACTCCTTTAAATCGGCAAACTCTTGGCAATTCCTCGGTATTTTATGAGGCTCAAAGCGCGCTTGGAGGTCCTTAAAAACGGAAATCAAACTCATCGTCATTGTCATCGCACAGTTCACTTTGTTATTATCCCTCGCTTTGGCCAGAGTCGACTTGATAATGTCACCGTACTCGTTATAACACCTTAAGTAATGTTTGAAGATATCCGTAGCCGCCTTCGTTGGAATGATATTATAGACAATTAACTTACAAAAACCAGCTAAACAGTTCCTCTTTTTGTGCAATTCTTCAATTCTCCGTTCATCATGGCCTACTTCCTGTTCAATCGCAAAAACATGCTGCTGAACAAAGTCATTCAACACGCCTACTTGTTCCGGTGACGCCTCATATTCGAGCATTTTCAAGTTCAAATTATTGTTATTCGTGGACAACTGATCCGAGAAAATGATCAAAGAATCACAGAGACAAGTATAGGCCGCCTCCTGGATCGAGACACTTGACCCTCTTCTAATCAACTCCGTGCACGCGAGCATAAACTTGACCAATTTGCCCCGCAGATCGTCAACGCTTTGCGGAATACTAGATGTCTCGCAATTGTTTTCAATGTGATAGAGCGCCCAATTGACAGCAAAAGTACAGGCTTCTACGCAATAAACCAATGCCTCATCGGGAAGGGCTCGATCCCCAGCCAAAGCCCCGCTCTGAACGTCGTCAATATCTTGATAAAGTGAGTCAAACAAATTCCACTGATTTAAATTGTGACATGAATACAAAATCGAGACCTTTTTCAGACTCAAAATGACATTGTAGATTTCGTCTTCGTCAGGAGTCTCCTCCCCCTCAATCAAATTCCTCCAATCCTCGATCGCCTCTCTGTACTTATTCACGCACTGATCGATTATGTTCGATCTGGCAACGTCGCATCGCGTGAAAATGGCCGTCCCCTCGGTACAAAGACACTCCAACGTCTTGGAACACGTCTCCAGGACGTCTCTGTCCGTGTGAATCGTCATTATGTGAGACATTTTATCCAACAGTGCTTGGAGATTCTGTTGAGGGAAATTTGATAATATAAATTTATTTATTATTTAAATAAATAGTGTATGCTGGGCCCATAACCTGTTGAGGGCAATTCAAAAGCTGCAGAAGAACTCACCGAGGAAGTCCTCTAGCGTTGACATTAGAAACTACAATCCTCTAATCTCAAAACGTGTGAATTTAATCTTCGGTGAGTTCTCTTGCAGCTTCTGAATTGCCTTCTCAACAGAATTATTTGGAAATTATCTTAGACGATAGTGGGGCCATATAAAAAAAACAAAACCATCCCACCTCTTTCAGACTTTGTATTATGTATTAGTTGCTGGATTTTAAACAAATTTTATAGTCCAATTCGAAATCAATCTTAGTAACCAACGTCCTTCATTCACAGAATTGACAATTTGTATATTTGGAATGTCTTCTTAAAAGGTAAATTTATTTTTAAATTGAAATTTTGTCATTAAAATACGATTCAAACAGGATCTTCAAGATGTCCTCAATAAAAAATGGCAGTAATATTTTCTAAACCACCTTTTTCAAATTTGAATTTTTACAAAATTTTTATTTAAAATTATTGATTTATGTAGTAGTAGTAGTATTTGTGTCTTGTAAAAATATATCTAAAATTTCAGGGAGAAATCCTTTCTCTTTTCACTTAGTATCGGTAAATTGTGATGGATATTTGACAAAAGTTTGTTACATTTGCTTATGAATGCCCTATTTATTCAATTGCAAAACTATCACAACTGACAGTTGAATATCATGTCTATAAAATCATTACTTATTGTAATGTGATTAACATTATTAATTATAATATTAATTAATAATTATTAATATATATAGCCTGGGTATTAACTGAAACAGGACACACATAGAGAAGACCATCCTTCTCATAACTTGCATCTGTATCCACTTATTGAATGGCTACAAATTACTAGTAGAAAGATCCGGTTTCTCTTCGATTCTATGGAGTGCATAGAATCTCCAATCTTTGAAAACGTGTCTAAGTTGAACAAATAGTATTGACGATAAAAGTTGTTTGAAAGTTGAGGCTTGGGATATTTTTGTAAATATATTAAAACATAATAAATAACTGTGCTAAACTCTACACAACGGCAACTCAAAGTTTAGTTATATTTTTAAACGACACAAATACTACTTCACAGATCAATAATTCTAAAATAAGGTTTTTGTAAAAATTCAAATATAAAGAATGTTTATAAGAAAATTTTATAACTGTTATTTTTTATTGAGGAAACGTCTTCAGGATCCTGTTTGAATCATATTTTAAGGACAATTTGAAAACCAAATAATTTTTTAAGACGACACTTTGTTGTAAACAAATGTGTACAAATTGTCAATTTTGTGAATGAAACAAGTTGGTTACTAAGATTGATTTTGGATTGGACTATGAAATAAATAGTCACAAACGTTGAAATGCGTTTGTGAACGGAAAGAAAGTAGGGCAAACGATATTTCCGTCCGTTTTATGGGGCCAACTAATTTGTAAGAAGCCTTGGCGCGCGTGCCTTCAACATGGAACCCCTCTTAATACAAAGTTTATCTTGAATCATCTTCAAAAGTAATAAATATAATCTTAAAAACTCACCGCTTCCTGCCTCGAAGTGGTATAAATATCAAGTTCAAAGAACTGATGAATGGCCAAAAGATTGGTCAACTTCTCAGCATCCGCACTGTATCGATGCAATAAACCGGGAAGAGTTTGGATGAAATGTTCTGTCAATCTCTGCTTATCATCCTGGATGCTTTTGTTCTCCTTCGCCGAAAGAGAGATCTTCCGATTCGATCCCCGTCCAACTGGCGGCTCTCCCGTCGCCGACTGACGAATGCTGCTCACCATGATCTCGATCAGAGTCGATTCCTGCTTGTTGTCCATCGGTTCCTCAGTTGGACCCGGTTCCTCCAGCAACAAATCCGTCATGCACTCCCAATCCTTCACCATCGAGTTGCTGTCAATGAACGAGTCCACCAAATAAGCGCCGTGCTCATGGAGCTCGGATTCGATGAAAAATTGGACCAAATCCCGCAATAACGGGGTGTTTGGAAGCCGCTTTTTGCCTCGACGAGACTTCACGACNAAATCCGTCATGCACTCCCAATCCTTCACCATCGAGTTGCTGTCAATGAACGAGTCCACCAAATAAGCGCCGTGCTCATGGAGCTCGGATTCGATGAAAAATTGGACCAAATCCCGCAATAACGGGGTGTTTGGAAGCCGCTTTTTGCCTCGACGAGTCTTCACGACGTCATTCGATTCGTCGTCCAAGCGGAAGAGGCGAACGTTCAGAAACTCAGCCGCTGCCTGAGCCACGCCTCGATGAGATGAATACACCAATTCGTACACGATCTCACAATCTTTGTCCGCCAAAATATCCGGATGAATTCTATAAAAAAAGGAAATGGAATGATTAATTAGAAAATTAAAATAAATTATTACTTTATGCAAATGTAAAATTTAAATGAGATTAACTAACTTTCAAAGACCTATTATTTATACATTATCCTATAATCTTTAATAATTTTTATATTTATAATGATTTCTTGAAGCGAAACTAAAAAATCATTAAACATATTTTTAAAATTCATCGTTTTTGTGAAGAACTAAACCAAAATAGTACCGTTACGTCGCTTTGAATTTCAAATAGTCCTAGCGACTTTAATGGTTGTCCTATTTTAATTTTTAATATCGTCGATTGTAAATAAAATAATTATTCCATTAACATGCAATGCATAGTAATTACCTAATTATTGCAATAATAGGGAATTTCGAGTTTAAAATAAAAGCGGTTTGTCGCTTAGCGGTATTTATTTTTATTACTCACGATTATTTTCGATGTCACAGACTCATTATTATTAATTTGGCTATAAAGTAGATCAGAGAGGCAAAGTGTCTGTTTGACTTTTTTGGACGCTATCGTGAGGGGCTTTAAATCGTTTAAAATGGGGGAGATGTCTCCAAAAACTAAACTTTTTTCTCCAAAATATATTTTGTTGTCAGCATCTCGATTTAAAACTTCTTTGATATTCACAATTGGCTTATAGCGTGTGCACACCGAAAAGTCTTAA